>JAOBRG010048340.1:0-19802 GCA_027574985.1 Umimayanthus nakama | reverse complement strand
AGTGCCATTTTACATGTATTAACTAGTTCACTTTTTAAAATTATCAGGAAACACTGGGGCGGATCCAGAAATTTCAGAAAGGGGGGGGGGCGGAAGCCAAATTTCTAGAAAGAAGGGGGGGGCGGAATTTGACTTTTCAGTGCCGCTTTCAGTCATTTTCTCACAAATTTCTTACAAATATTCCACCAAAAGGGGTCCCTCCCCTAAATCCGCGCCTAGGAAATAAGAACAAGTTTAGAACAATTTGAGGCTGAAATCGCCAAAAAACTGAGAACAGCCCAGCCTCAGCCGACAGCTACTAGTTCTTACATAAAAAGGAGTGTACGTAAAAAAGCTGTAAAAAATATCCCCAATAATATCTTCTGAGCTTTATAGTCCTAGAAAGGAAACGGGCGCGCACGGAGAAAGAGAAAAAATCTCTGACCCCGATGGGGCTCGGCGAAGCCACGACCTCCGAAACAGATCACCGTTGCTCTACCATCTGAGCTGCAAGACCAGATTTCCCACGACCAGCTCCCGCTTCTTGAAACTCTTCTTCCTGCCAGTGGCATGGTAAGATTGTGCACGTGACAGCAGTCTAGTGAGAAACTGACCCTTGTTGGGACCTCATATAAACAAAATGTGTTTTAGGTTATAATTAGTCGATTTAATTTAATCAGTCTCAGTGGACCACCTGGCTGCGCAATCAATTATAATCGGTACATTAATCGGTTAAAGACCAGAGCTTCAATTTAAGAATTGACAACCCAGCGTTCTACGACCGATCACCGATGTTTCTTCGAACTTTCGCCGGGACGAGCCATACTAATTTACGCAAAGTTTGACAAAGAGCCGAAAAAAAAAGAAACAAGACTATGATCAACAACATATGGAAATGAACCGAAATTTGCAGACCACAAAGAGCCATTATACATCTCTATAGGAAATTAAATCCATAACCGTTCCAAGAACAAGGCAATAAATTACATTTATTAGTTTGTTATATCAGTTTAAATAGAATTAAGAAGATCTATTTATGATTAATGCAACATATTAAAAGAACTAATTAAGAAAGCATATGGTTGGAGGTACTTAAAGTGACAGATGGTTATTCCATACCGTCGAGCCCTGGAGCTTGTGTGTGAGAAGATCGTCTGTATTTCGAAAATTTTTATTGCTGTTTTCATAAAAAAAAAAAAAAAAAAAAAATAATAATAATAATAATAATTTAATTATTATTATTATTATTATTTTTATTATTATCATCGTTATCATTAACCTTATCATTACTAGTGTTAACGTTATTATTATTATTATTATTATTATTATCACAATAACTATTGTTGTTCACTTCAACGTAGTTTCTTAATGTGTTGAACTCGAATAATTTTTCCACTGTTGCTGTGACAACCTCTGATCTTATAGTCGTTTGAGTTGTACTTTTAAAACGATTTGACGTGTTTGAAGCGGTACATGAGTCTATCGCGATTGGAAACCATTGTATGATGTGATACATTTTAACTACAATATTCATATTTCATTTTTCCATTTTTACAAAATCGGGTGTTTCAGTTTGGTATAAAGTTTGTCAATTCAAAAGTTGTTTCAATCTGAACTCTCGACCCTTAAATTGTTAAAGAAAATTTGACCTGAATCCTTTAATGACTTTTGGTTTTTTAACAGACCGAAAGCTGATGGCATATGGAAAGCAAAAAATTCTGTATACGCCACCTCATTTTTGTGGGCTAAGGCTGAATATTCTTAAAATATCTAAAAATTCCAACTTCAAACATAATTCACTTTAAGGGTGCGTTTGATTGACTCTATTCCGGAACAGGAATGAACAGAATAAAAACTTTGTTCAATTTTATTGGCCCCGATTCCTGAAAAATTTGAAGAAAAACGCAATTGAGCTACATATCTCACCTCAGTCATTACGTTAACTAGATATTTGGTTGTTCTGCGAATCAGGAGAGAATTTTGAAGCTTTATTCTTATTCCGGAATAGACGGAATAGGGTCAATCGAACGCACCCTAAATGTTCTTTAATATAATTGTCAGTATTGTGCGTACTTTTGCTATTTTTTGTTCGCGCAAACCAACCGGGAGTTTAAATTTGTTAATTTGCCGCAAGTCTGTGCGGAAGAGAAAGGGTGCTGCAATAATAAACAAAAAAAAGTTGTGTGTGCACAGCCAGCCGACTATAGTATAGGTGATGTTGCATTGACGAACATTGGTCGAGAAATTAATTATTTCCATGGTTTTGAACAGTATCTAAAAAGTGTTTTGCCTCAGTATTTTCTTAGTATGTTCTCAAATTGTGCAGACTTTTCAGCCTCACTGTTTTACAAAAAAGTCCTCATAAAGAAAAGAGTGTGGAAGGATTGTTTTTTGTGTGTGTGGCCTCTTCTTGTAAGATCAAAGAGCAGGATTTAAGTATTTCATAATTTGGTGTGGCCTCAGGAAACATCTATCAGTTTTAGAATTTTCGGGCAGGGTTTGCCAACAATAGCCAGGGTGTTTACGTGTGCAAAGGAATGGCTCGTTACAAAAAGTCAACATTGTTTTATCATTAGGAGGGAGGCTCAAAGGTGTGAAGGGATAATTTTGTTTAAAATGTTGACAACTTTTAAGGCGTTTTTTAAAATTAGAAAACATTTGATGTATTTGTCATACAGCATCAGTTAGAGATATATTCTTATCTGTTATCCGATGTATCTCCTTCCACTACCATTTTTGTATGTATTCTCTTTTTATATTTTCCCCAAGTTATTTTGACAAATTACTTAAAAATTACAATGACTTAATAATTTATATAATATCTTTTTGACTAACTAGTATAGCTTCTTAGTTATCATAGTTTAGTCGGCTGTACTTAAAATCAGTTTTAGCTTAATATACTGTAAGTTTATTTTGTATATACAAGGTTACCAAATAAAAAATTGTCGTTGTCATTGTCATTGAGAAAAATTTCTTCTTCATGCTTAATTTAATATTTAAGTTATAGTCATTATTTCGTTCCAACGGATGTTTGAGGGCAAGCGTTATACTCACTCGAACTCCGGCTTTTTTTATAATAACATCTAATTTTAGGCTGAGGCTGAATGTTAAAGAAATATTTTTACGATTTCTGCTTGAAACGTCCTTAAAACATTGTTAAACAAAATTGTCAGTATTGGGTAAACGTTTGTCATTTTCCGTTCGCAGAAACCAGCGGAGACATAAACACGATTTATTTGTTGGCTGCAACCCTTGCAGGAAAGAAAGTAACATATTGGTTCAAAACAAAGTTATTCATGATCAACAACACCTTAGACGATGTTGCACCGACGAAACCGGCATTAGTCGAGAAACAAAGCACTTCCATGATTTTGCAAAGTTTCCGGCCAAAATAAGAGTTCTTCGCCTTTCCCGAGCCTCGAGTATCTTCTTACGGCAGTCACTGACACGGCCCCACTCACTGAATCCGCTCAAATGTTTACACTTACAGGCACAAATTTTACTTTCCGCTTTTACATGAACTTCCTTTCGCCCTTTCGAAAAACACAAGTTAGTTTGTGGCTTGAATGTGATGAGCTGAAACACTGTAAATACTTTTTAAAAGGGTGCTGAGCGGCCAAACCTTTCTGGTTTTTTCTTTCACCAATAATTCATTTTGCTTGGACTTTCTTGCAAAACGGAAATCGTTGAGCCGCAGTCAGTCTGCCCGCGTGTTTGCTTAATTTGTGTGTGGAGCTGAGACTTCTGTAGCCGTAGAACATGGTTAAGCTCAATGGGCCGGTTATTAAAGCATTGACTAAATCGTAACCCACATTTATGTTTTGTTCAAAGGTATTACCTACAATACTCAATAGATAGACCCTGGCTAAAGCTTGAAATTCGTTTTAATAATCTACCCAATAGGTTTAAGACGCCACACACTATCTTGAAATAGGAAACCATTGAACTTGTACCGATGGGTATTGTGACAAGCCTTGATGAACTGACGAAAGAAAAGAAGTGATTTTTAATCAAAACTGAATTAATTCCCCTCCAACGCTTGTGATTTTCAAACCGTAGAAACGATTAACTATATCGATGTCCCACTCAATTGTTTCAGCACACATTCTGTTTAAACAATTAGCGTATATTCGATATTCTGCTGTGTTCCAAACTGTTTGCTTTGCTCATTGTTGACAAAGGAACATATACTCTATGTTGTTTGTCTTATCTCCTATTTGTGTTGTCTCTTTTTCTGCATGCGATGCGTAGGACGCGCTGGTTATAAAACAAGCTAAAAAATGTGTTTTAATATGGACAAAGATCAGGCCGCTGTGTGCTAATTGCGCACGAATTTCGCCTTCGGGAATATTACAGTGTATTAATAAAACCAGTGTGAAATTTTCCATGACAAAAGGCTGTTTTCCTGAACACCGGAAAAAGGTTCTTATAAATGTTATTAACTTGGTCATTTCGTTGGTTTATAAGATCACGCCCATTTGGTTCGAATATCAGACCTTAAATTTGTGTGGCGCAATATCCTACAGTGATGACTGGCTGTTGAGATTGGTTTTGCAGCCTTGTTCGGTAAACAAAGTCCTTCAAGGCTCCATTCATCGTTGCATGCGACAAATCGCGGTCAGCAGAATCGAGATACCAATCAGTTAGATTACTATCTCCATACAGCTGTGGAGGACATTTTTTGGAGCGTGGCCGCTAAAGAAGGTACGCTATACACTAACGGTAACTAAAACCTATTTCACACATCATACGTATGTGGTAGTTCACTATTTGGTCGTGTAGTACTCGAAGACACCGAATCAGTTAGATTTACGTTTCGCCCTTACGTTTTTGTTTTTTTTTGGTTTGGCACAGACATTGGTACAACAAGCTTGGTATTCCTATTATATCAGACAAGCCGGAACACTACTATTATTCTACACACCTGAATTTTCCAGCATTCTTCTTTATTTGAGGTTGCGCAACTCACAACCCAAAAAGAAAATACAGCCATTGTGTTGACAGACTATTTGCTGTACAAAGTTCAAGGAAAACTGCTCAGTTTGACACCAGTAAGGTAACACTTACGGAGAGTACCATCTTCGCTTTACAAGAAGCAAGAGCCAAAGAGGTAGCTACATCGCGCCTGATCAGTCTTCCAGTTGGATCACATCATTCCCGATAACCACAGTCAAAAGGACTTAAGATACTAACGAAGTTATTGGGCCACGAACTGTGAGAAAGCATCTAAAAGGAAGTTTTCTGCGGGCGAGTCGTCGCACACGTGTTTTGTTTATTTTACCACAGAAAACTGTCACATCAAGAGTTGCGTATTTTCTCAGTGACACTATAGAAATATGGAGAACTATACCGTTGGAGCGACTTCATCTGTGCTGAATTTGACCGAACACGAGGTGTGTTATATTGAGAGTAGCCAGGCTGTCGCACTGGCGGTCCTAACTGTGTTATTATCCATTATCGGCACGCTGGGCAATATATTGGTCCTTGGAGCCGTATACACCACAAGGGTCCTTCAAACCATTTCCAATTACCTCCTTGTTTCCATGGCGCTAGCTGATCTTATTGTGACAGCTCTCGCTCAACCGCTGTTCGCTACCTTTCTCTCCGCGGGCGCAGACGGATCCTGTACTGAGACAGTGGAGTTTCTGTTTCGATTATTTTCAAACGCGTCCTGTGCTGCTTCCGTTTTAAATCTCTGCGTGATCTCATTGGAGCGAGCCGTCATTATTCTGAAGCCTTACACCTATCACCGCCTGGTTACCAAGGCCAAGTTCAAAATCTCAATCGTTGTCATTTGGTTGATCCCGATTGTGTACTCAATAATGCGCGTTGTAGTCAACAAGAAGCGCGTCACGTCGATGTTCACCGTCGCCGTCATGGCGATTTGCTTTCTGATCATTTTTGTAAGTTATGCCATCATTCTCGTGCAAGTCCACCGCCAACGTAAAAGCACAAGAAGACTGCGAGGCAGTAAAAAAACGCACAAAAAACAACAAAAGCGTGACACCGTTGAACGCCGTGTTGCCATGACGATAGCGTTGGTGATTGTTGTGTTTACTGTGATGTGGCTCCCCATAATCTTGTTGCGAGTCAAGAAAGCTGATGACAGTTTCAGCGTGGCGTACAACTGGGCACGCGCACTCGCGCTCTTCAACTCAGCCTGCAACCCTTGGATTTACTGCCTTAGAATCCCAGAATTCCGTCGGGCCTACAAGAGAATTGCCGTGCAACACCGCTGGAGCGTCGTCAAAGGCGGCAGTACCGGGGGCTCAAAAGCCGGGAAGGATTTCAACAGCAGCGACCACTCGTGTACGGCAACAACAAACAATACAAACAACGTTATTGACAAAAACAGCCCTTCTCTTAGCCCCGGGGTGGTTTCGAATGGCAAACCGGACGGCAAGGAGTCAAACGCTTTAATGTGAACAGTGAGAACAATATAGAGACTCGTAACAATACTGACAAACAAACTTCCCTGGGCCCGGTTGTACGAAGAGCGGATAACTCTATCCAGCGGATAAATCCCTATCCAGTGGATAACATTGGCGCGTTGGCCAATCAAAATCAAGAACGCGTCAATTTTATCCGATGGATAGGGATTTATCCACTGGATAAAATTATTCACTCTTCGTTAAACCGGGCCCAGGTGTCTCAAACACAACATTATTCTTGTCGTACAGAAATTTAACAGTTCACAAAGAGAACTTGCAGAAACAGTTCATTTCTTGTACGCTGATAACCTGCTAGCCGACTCCTGGGTGTTTATTCCAAAAAGGTTGTTTTCACGAATCGTGTAGCGCACAAAAAATCACGACAAGGCTACGCGCCAAATGAACTTGGCCCGAAATCAAACATTTCCAACAAACCTATTGGAGCGCGGCTCTAAGAATATTGCGAAGGGCTTGAATGACTTTCTAAAGCTTTTGCATCTTAACGAGAACAAAATAAGGAACAATTTACAGCTCTATGAGTGCTTTTAGTCTAACTTCTAAGGCCTATATTGGGCCGGTGTTCTGTGAATCAGGGAAAACAGTTATGAATTGAACACAATAGTTACAGAAAGTAGTTTTATATATTATCATGCATCTTCTTATGTTGTGTAAAGGGGTTTTGTCTCAAGGGTGGGAACTTCTGATAAATAAAAATGTTTAAGTTTTAAAACTTGTTCAAGGAAAGTTAATTAAAACAATGTGAATCAAATCAGCATATTACCACGTAACACGACCAGTTTTATGGTAATATTTGTGGGTTTTAGATTGTTTTTTCACCCCACGGCAATTTGTCGGTAAACAATGACTATAACCGCTTCGTTCAAAGAAGCGCTTCGTCTTCCATCAGTCTGTGTTTTTCGAATATGCACTCTTTCTTTTTTATAACAGTTTTTTCCGGCCCAGGCTGAATACTAAAATTCCTATTTTTCTGCTGGTTTTAAGCCGAAAATATTCTTTTAATATTCTTAGTTACAACACATTTCCGTTTAAGGAGTGTTTGAGATGTTCAAGAGTTTGATGTCTCTGTGTCTCGCGTTACCATGTGCACGTTCTTCTACGATATTTGTTTGGCATTTTTTCCGGCGTCAAGAGAAAGAATATTTTTATACAGCTAAATAAAAGCATATCATTATATTGTATTTACAGATTTTCAACGCACGAAGTTATATTTTTTTTCACAATTTCAGCCTCACGTTTTTTCTTAAAGTATTCTTAAAGTTTCTCAATTTTCAGCCTCGATATTCTCATAAAAAAGAAAGAGTGTACCTTGTCCTATCTGTTTGAGTGTATCTCTTTCTGAAGACATGCAGTGTTAATACCGACAGAAACTTTGTGTTTCGGTTTTGCAAGTCGATTAGGTAGAAACGAGGCTATATTGTCTATATTCTGTAAGAACTTTTCATGCATGCTTGTAATGAATATCGAAACTAATTTGCCCTGAAATTTTAAGAACAATCTATACTTATAAAAAATCGATTTGTGCCTTGGAAACTTCTAACCGATCTGTATGTTTTCAGATGAAATACGCAAACACAAAAAAAGATACAATTTTAAAATCTTGAGTGCAACTTAATTTGAGCTACATGTATAATACTTGATTTTATTTTACCAAAACTCTCTGACTCAAAGTAATAATCTAGACCAAAGATAATCTGGTTTTTCTTATAAAAAAGAAGCAAGTTACTAGTGTCTTCTTTCCACATTTGTGCGTGTTTTAAAACTTCAATAAACTATACAGTCAACAGAAACTCACGCAATTTTTCGTGTTAAAAATAAATGCGTGTGGCGAAAAATAAATCGCCCGAAAGACTGGCGGGCTTAAAAAAATTTCCTTTTCTCCGTTAGTGTGGGCTTATCTCCTTTGTAGGGTTCAGAAGGTGTTGTTTGGGACATTAATACAGCACTATAATCCACTCTACATGTTTTTTTTCTTTGGTCTTGTTAGAGACCAATCCGAAGGTCTTTTTCTACACCTTATTTGTTAGAAACTCTAGTTTTGGGCTGGGGTTGAATATGTTCTTAATCATATAATACTTTGAGGACCTTCAAACTGGAAAAATGATCTAAAATGTTCTTAAACTTAATTGTTAGTTTTGGCTGTGTGTTTGCGATCATCCATTCGTGCAAACCAAATGGAAGCTTTAACGCTTTATTACTTAACCGCTCTCCTGTCGGCATGAAAGCAATATAGTAAGAAGTAAAAAAGGAAGACTTAAGAACCAAAGTTTTACATGCACAACACCGGGGGCAATGCTGCACTGATGAACATCAGCCGGGAAACAAATTATTTCCGTGATTTTGTGCATTTTTCAAAATAAACGCTCTTTTCCTTCCCTCGGCTTCCGATAAGATCTATTAAAGTTGATGTTCTTACAATTGGGGAATTTTCAGCCTTAGGTTCAATTTTATTTTAATCCTTGTCTTAAAGAGCTACAGACATTCAGCTTTAGGCTCTTATGAAAATGTTTCGCTTTTAAAAACCCGGTATATAAAGAATCGAAACAACTCAAAATTTATATAATTCATTTTTATAAAAAAATACGATTACGAATATGACTTCCTTTGAAAAAATAGTAAGCACTGAGTATTTTTAAGCTGCTTATTTGCCATGAATATGTATCTTACATTTTCATCTGTAAAAGCCAAATTTATAAAGGTTTGTTTTGTTTTATTTTGTTTGTGTCAATACTTCTAATGATAGATGATGATATTAAGTAAGTGACAAAATAAGGACACGGTGTATTTTTTTGGGTAACATACGTATCAATGTTAACCTGTTCATTATCAGTATCATTGTTCTTATTTGGTGGTAGAGTTTTCGCTTGCGGTTATTGTTTTACTTGTTGTATATTATATATACGTTTTACGCAAGTTGTATATCATCTATATGTGCTTCCCAATTCCTAACAACCAATAAAGAAATAAACACGCCAAAATTAGCGCAAAATTCGTCACTGTAATCTTGCCTCATCTTCAGGAAGGTATTTAATTCTGCCAAAGGTCGGTTGTATTAAAACACAGAAGAAACTGATTTTAAACCGTGCTGCTTCACTTGATTATAACTTGCACCTTGAACTTACTTACACATGTATACGCAGAAAAACGTCTTGCAAAAGCCTTTTATGTTAACTGTTTCCTTTGGTTCTTTGAAAAATGTTCTTGAGGTGTTTTAATAAGGTCAAAACTACAGGCCGAATTGTTGCTACTTGACTAACAAGTTTAAAACTCCCTAGTTAACGAAAACGAAAACATGTTGCATCGTATTAACCAGGAAAAGTTAATACATAGGTTTAAAAATGATGCACTGTTGAGACTAAGTTTTCTTTCTTTTGTGCAATCAGCTTTAGAATAGGTTCAATGTTTTCCCTCTTTTCTTCTACGAAAGAAAAGAAAAAATACAAGAGAGAAAAAAACAGCGACTACGGCAAGTTCAAGGTGTTTCTGAATCCTTTATTTTAGCTTGACAATTCCTGTAAGTACTGTAGTTTCGGTGAATATGTTTCTGTTCTACATGCTTTTTTATAAGCTGAGAACAATTTTATAAGAACAACGAAACTCAAATTGTCCCAAAAGTTAAGAGAAAGCTAAGAAAAATTGAGGCTTGGCTTCTGTTGCAAAAAAAAGCAAGTTTTTATTAAAAAACACAACATGATACATGTAATGCAAGAGAGTCACGAGAATTTTCTTGCTCAAAACTAGTTCACTCAACTAGCTGCTGGCCGCTGGCAAAACCCTGTTTGGATTGTCAACATGTTTGCGGTAATAATTGACATGCATGATAGAAACAAGGACACTAAGAACAATTGATGCTCAGATTGTTCAAAAGCTAACTGAGAACATTGAAGCTTGGCCAAAATTTACTGTTTTACTGATACAAAAAAGCGTGTATTAAGTTTAGTACTTTATGGATAAGCACGTTATGCAATCGTTTACTCATGATCTTCTGTTCTAGAACGCCCCTTTTGTAATATAACAACAACCTGACAAGACCGACTAGTTTACTTAAACAACTTTAGAACAAGATCACGCTGACAATCCGAATCGAAATAATAACAGCAAAACCTGAAACGATCTGTATGTTTTCGTATAAGATAGGTGCAGATGAACTTGTCGACGTGCTCAGTAGAAGAGTTGTACAAAGTTTCCTTACATAAGTGCTTTTTATGAGAACAATTTTATTAGAACACCGAGGTTCAAGTTTGGCCAAAAATTAAACGGACAACGTTAGAACAATCCAGGCTGGGATTTAGAATCATAAACGCAAAGTTTTGCAATACTTTAGGAGTTATTTTTTACTGTTGCTGTTCTTCTAGGTAATTTTAAAAATAAGAACAGCTTAAGAACAACTTACGCTAAAATTTCCTAACTGAAAAGTCTAAGAACAATGAGGCTCGGCTAATTCTTTGAGTTGAAAAAACATGCTTATACAAACATAAGCACATGTACACGTGCTATTTTGTTATTTAAAAACAAAATCCCAACTTATTGTATTGCAATAAAAGCCGAGTCGCCTGATATCACAAATCCATAAACGAACCAGGCTGTCATTCCAATGCTGAGTTAAGGCCATTGAATTATTAGTGTGTATATTGACGGTCATCGCCGAAAATAACCGTGTCCTGGAGTGAAGGAACTACAACACAGACTTAAGCCCATCACACACTAGCCTCTGGAGTGAAGAAACTACAACACAGACTTACTCGTTGTGTAGTCCTTTGCGTTCAAAAGACTTTACATGACAGACTGTTCTTGGCCGCCCAGTTGTAGGAAACATAAATCGTCTCACGTTGTTGAACAACATTTCAGATATGTTTGATGTGTAACATATGATCGACTGCTAGACTGTTTGTAAGCAAAGTTCTGTACTGCCTACTGGCAAAAACGAATTGACAAGAAAGAGCAGGTTTTAGCAGGTAAACTCATTTATGACGGGGTTAAGTAAGAAACGCCACTTTTGAAAAACAACAAATAGCTGTTTTTCTTTTCAAGCCCAAGTAAAAATGATAATGAAAACAAGATGACTAAGATGCTGCTGTTTAACCCAATTTGTATAGGAAATAAGACGTCAATACTGATATTTGTGTGCTAGCTGTTAAACAAAATATGATTGTTGAAGGCCGCGTCTTTTTGGAAGTAACTGTCTATGTATTTATTTGTAGGACTGAACTAGTTCTTTTAAAGAATAATATACCTTATAACAAAATCGAGGCTGAAAATCGCCAAAAACTAGGAATATCTTAAGAATAACGCAGAGACTGAGAATTTTGTAAGAAAAAACTTTGTGCAACATATAAATACGTTTACACAAAAGCTTGTATGTTTTGAAACTCTCAACAATTTTCGATAGAGATTGTACACGAACAATAATTTGTCAGCCGTTTAGCCGTCCCATGTCATTCCTCTGCACGAAGTGCGTGACAGGACTGTTCAGTGAGTGAACAAAAGTTCTTAAACACAAAACTATTCTGTAGACCTTCAATTCAATAACCATGAATGTATCAACGCTCTCATCTGGAGACTCGGGAAGGCAACGCCATGCTGACAGACATTCAGGGTTGGAAGCGGAATCTTGAATCATGAATCACGGCTAAAAAAAGTGAAGGAATTATGAATCACATCATCTCGCAGGAAGTGAATCATGAATCATGGACAAAAAAATGAATCGTGAGTTTTTGTCTCATGATAACACAAATGAATCACGAATCATGAAGAAATTCTATAAATGAATCATAAACCATTGGTCGGAAAATATCTGGGAATAACGAATTATCATACTGAAAAGATTCCGCTTCCACCCCCGAAGACATATTCTATTGACCTGTATTCTGAGTATTTTAAGTATATTTTCAGCCTCAAAATGCCAAAAAATTAAGAATATTGAGTCTGAGTATGAAAAACAACATTCTTCTAAATTAAGAGAGTGTAAAGCAACCGAAATTAATATATAGAGCTTAAAAGAAGGAAGACCAGAAATAATGTCGTGTTGAGAAAAGCAAACTTTTCAACGTGAATGCTGGCGTTTTTCAGCACTGATACGTGAACTGTACGGTTTGTTTGAGATGGTCGAGGCGGCTTCACAAAAAGATATTATTTTTAATGTTAAAACTAATAGGTCTCAACATATTGACCTTTGGAAGGGCAATTGAAAAAGTGCTTTGAATTTGAAGTTTATGTGTATCACCGGAAGGAAATTAGATTTAACATACCCTGAAGGCGAATACAAACAACCGCTATTGATGATTATCAACAATAGCCATTACTGCCGACAACGTACGAAAGGGGCTAATATACTACTTATACTTGTATGAATTTTTTACATTATATTGAAATTTATATATTTATATACTCATCTTCTTTTTATACATCTACACTCATTTTTTGTGAGAACGTCGAATTTTTCGACTGAAGCTGAACTCCGCGGTATCAGCCTCAATGTTTTTAACCACATTTTTGGCCATCTCTGGACTGGGGACAGGCGTCAAACGCCCCCCCCCCCCCCTAGTTCCTTACAACTATAACAGGTATAGAAATGAAACTACACCAACAACTAAGCGTCGTGAGATAAAACCATTGCTACTATCATACCTTAACTGTGACGTCACATGACGTCACTAAGACGCCATCCTAGATTTTCATGGCGGCTATCTAGGGTTTTCGGACTTTGTCAAAACGCTATCAAAGCAAAAAATGTAGTTAAACTACTTAAATTAGTTAGAGTTGTATATTCCGTTTTGTCAATATTCAAATGAAACATGTACTAAAACGTGAAGTGAAACAAAAAATAGACCAAATATGACCTGAGAAGGGCTTCAAAGTCGGTTGCCATGGCAACAGGTTAATTTACTGCCCAGATCTGACAACACCAAAATGCTCCGAGGTAAATTTGGGGAAACATCACGAAGTAGGAAGAATGTAGACACAATCGTTCGTGAGTAATAGAGGATTTAAGTCTCTGGTGGCAGCTATCCCCCCCTCGAGTCAGAATAGGGTAGTTATAAAAAGGTTCTTTAAAGAAGTGTAACTTGGTAAATGAAAAAATATGTGATGTAAATTTGTTATCTGCCATTTTTAGTCGAGAAGCTCTCTGAAAAGCAAGTGTTTAATAACACTGTACGGGTTATCTGCAATAGCTTATCACCATAAATAAATGTTCTTCTTCTTTCCTTAGCCTCGGCATGAATGTTCTCAACATGTTCTTAAATTTTTGGCGATTTTCAGCATTATGTTCTTGTAAAAAAAGGTTCAGTTCAGAACACCATTGTAAAGCTTGGCTGAGCCTTACAATCATGGTCAATAATGTTGGGACGGCCCCCCTCCCCCCGCAACAATGTTGAGTAAACGCTATTAAACCGACAAGAAAAAAAAACTTTTGTGCAGTCAGAGTTTCCAACATTGAAAAGGGAGCAAGGGGGATCAAAGCATTTTTTTTGTAACGTTTGACCGTTTTCATAACTCTAAAATTGTTTTACGATTAGAAAGTGTAGTTTTTCGGCTTACACAATGACTTCGTCCCAACGACTATTGACCATGATTGTTAGGATGTTTTGAGTTCAGCCCAAACATTTCTTCACTATTTTTGACAACGTCTCAAACAGAATGTTCTTGTAAACATAAAAGTGTGAATCTGAAGATTTTTAATTAGTGAAAGGTCTTCACAGTTTTAATTGAAATTTAAGCAGTCGCAAATGTTTGCCTGAAAAGTTGACCTCTGTGATGCTGGGGCAGACGTTCTAACCACTGAGCAAGGAGTGAGCTATAACATACCCGTGCTAATGTTAGTTCATGTCTCCTTGTTCACATATTGGATTAATAGCAAAAACGATCCTTTCCATAATTCGGCTAGTCTTAAAACTTGGTTAATACAGATCATTATTTTCTTGAAAAGCATGCACCGATATCAGCAATAAACTGCACTCCAATTAACCAGTTCGTCTTTTTGTTTTGATGGTAACATATCTCGGTTACACATATTCAGTCGCCGTCGCTAGGAACGTCTCATGAAAACCAAAAAAGCAGACGGCAAACTCAATTTGTTAATTTAAAATAATTAAATGTGCAATAAACCTTAATTAATCGCATTAATTCATAAAATAAAATAAAAGCAAAACTGTATTTCAGTTTCAGTTACCATCACCGAAAAGGTGTGGTTTGAAGATAATCAAATTACTTACTAAGGGCGCGTTCGATTGACTCTATTCTGGAATGAGAATAAGCAGAATAAAAACTTTTTTCAAGCTTATTGGCCACCATTCCCGCCAACTTAAGAGTTAAGAGAACAGCACAACTGAGTTATATCTCTCACCTCAGTCATTACTTTTTACCAGACGTTTTATTGTTCTGCGAATTAAGAGAGAACTTCAAAATTTTGTTCTTATTCGGCGGATAGACGGAACAGGGTCAATCGAGTGCATCATAGTATCATACAATGTGAATGTCTTTTTTTGCAACTGATAAACTATATATCAAAAGTTACAAATGTATACAATGTACAAAAAGCTACAAGTTAAAATGATGTTAGTAATAACAATAACAGTAACAATGCCTTTATCATCAGCTTCCCTGGGGGTTGATCCCCTGGACACCCCAGGGTACCAAGGGGGGTCCCCAGGGAGGTAGTAGGCTGTTACTTATTTTTAGGTAAAAAAAAAAATTTCCTTGGGGTTGAGTCATTGGGTACACACCCACGGGATTTGTTCTGACTTTGTCAATGGTGTATACTATACAATAGCACCCACTCTGACTGTTCTGACTCGGCTTATATTAGGGAATTATGGATAAAATTCAGTTTCGTTTTAAAAATATTCATGCAGGATTATGCCATTTATAAGGCATGGGACGTTCACGTTCAGAGGAAAAAAACGAAAATCTATTGTTATACATGTTTTGCAGGTATTATGGGTATTATAAGTAAATGTGAGCATTTCATGCACTCAGTACTTTGTCTTTGATAATTATATTTGTTTGTGTTTATTTTAATGGTTTTCTTTCCTCTTCTGGCTATCGACTAAAGAGACCAAAAAGCTTGGCACTGATGAAAAGCAGACAGTAAAAGTGGAAGACGGAACGGAAATCGAAAACAAAGATGAAAAAAAGCTTTGTAGCCCTCGAATCGGGGGAGGAGCATCTGCCAAGATTTGTTGCCTCAAACCCCCGGGGCTTATCGGCTTTTTGTAATGCCTTCAAAATAATTCCGCGGGGTGTCCCCAGCCTCTTAACTGCAAGCCAAAAGGCAACAGGTTTTTTAAACAGTCGCCATACACGGGAGAAAAACAGTAAATCTTTATATACAAATCAATTCGAAACTCAACGTCTCATTCGCCTCAACAGCTCCCATGAATCCTCATCAACTCTTATAACTAAACTCCTACTGAGTCCAAGTTTATGAAGTGTTGTCGACTCTCATGAACTCTCATCAACTCTCATGAGCCGTCACCTACTCTCATGGTCTGTCACCAAAGCTCATGAACTCTCACTTATATTCATGAACCGTCCCCTACTCTCATGGACTCTCACCAACTCTCCTGAGCCGTCACCTACTCTCATAAATTCTTACGGACTCTTATGAACTCGTATCCACTGTCATGAACTTTCATCGACTCCCATCAACCTTCTTCGACTCTCGTGAGCTCTCACTGACTCTCATGAACTTTCCTCGATTCACAAAAAAACCTCGCTGGTTTTCATGAATTCTAATCGACTTTCATGGATTTTTATCGACCCTCAAGAGCTCAAGAATCATCACCGACTCTTTTGTGCAGGTCAGTGGGTACAACTGACAGTGTACTCACACGCCGTTTGCTTACTAGCTCCGATTGTTTGAAGATGAGTTAAACTTAACCCTTGGTTAGGCGAAACTTTAAACGTACAGTTGATGCCCGGTAATTCGAATTGCCCAGGGAGATTAAAATTACTTCGAGTTATCTGGGTTAACGTTTTGAGTTAAAGGGTTTTGAACATAAAAGCCAGAAACACTTGGTTAAAATGTTTTATGCTTATTCATGTTTTATTGTAAGATTTCTAGCAATGTAAGAGCATAAAAACGACAAAACAAAACAAAACAAAACAAAAGCATGAAAATCACAATTATTTTAAAGTAACTACTCTTCAGAAAGTTTAGCACTAAATCTTACTCTAACATTTGTTGAAAAAGCTATTCTCAA
Organism: Umimayanthus nakama; assembly: GCA_027574985.1. Taxonomy (NCBI): domain Eukaryota; kingdom Metazoa; phylum Cnidaria; class Anthozoa; order Zoantharia; family Parazoanthidae; genus Umimayanthus; species Umimayanthus nakama. The sequence goes on along the minus strand of JAOBRG010048340.1, from coordinate 3,172 downwards.
ATCGACTTCGAGTTATCGAGGGTAAAATTACAAAGCAAAGTACCTGAAGGGAAGTAAACTCGCCTCGAATTAGGGGTTCGAATTATAGGGGTAAGAATAACAGTAAATATATAAGGCAAATCCAAGGGAAGTAGCATTGTTTTGAGTTAGTGGGGAGTTCGAGTTGCCGAGGATTTGAGTTATGGTGGTTCAACTGTAATCCCTTCTTCTAGAAACGTATCTGGTCTTTCCAAATTAGTATAATTGAAGAACAAATCAAGGAATCGTTAGTACGTAAATAAGAATTGAGAGCTCATGCCAGTCTTTAAGAAGGTAGACCCAACCACAGAGTGAAGATGGCGGACGCTTACTAGAACTGCAACATTGTTCAAACTGAGACTTGTACTTCGAAAAATTTCAAGAAAAAAAGTGGAGGTTCAAAAATTCCGAAGAAAGGTGGGAATTACGAGTCACGAACGTAAGACCTCATAAACAGGAGTCACTAGTAGAGAGCTTAAGCAACGAGGACGGGTACGTGAACAATCACTGCACGTGGGAATGCAACCACCTAGCCACTTTTCCGCCGTCGTCGTTAGAATCAGTACGATGCATGTCAATCTTCGTGTAGCTTTAGAAGCAAAGCTTCAAGTTTTTCGTATTCACCCACCTTCAAGCAAAACGAAGAAGAAACGCATGAGTTATATTAACAAGAAAAAGGAAAACGGAAAGCCCAAAACTCAGTAGCCGATTTTTTTGACGTTCCCATCCTAGCTGCTTAAGTTCCCTACTATTCACTATCACTACACTAACCCATAATTATTTCGCTGCCAATATTCCACTTTTTTTGTATGTCTATCTAAAGTTCTTACAGGCGTAACCCTGACCCAACCTTAACCCTAACTAACCATCGATAACCATAAACAAATATCAATAGTCCTATGATGTGAATTTACGAATAGTAAATGAGCCGTGACAGTCCGCCGTCTTGAGTTGGGCGTAAAAAATAAATTTGAGCCGGCCGGTACATGGTGATTGCTACTTCTTGTCAGAAGAATGTCTTGTCTTCATTTTATCACTGCACGACCATATACAAGGAAGTGACTTTTAACTCAGCTACAGCTTTGTATGTACATTGGTAGATGTGACACCTGAATCAACTTCACGCTGTTTCAATTTACCGGCTGAGGAACATCTCTCCGTATCTTGGAATGCCTAGTTAAACCGCCAGCTGGCTTGTATACTAGGCCACACGTAGGACAGGTGTGTATTGTCGGACGTCCAGGCAGAGCCTCGTCGTAATCTTCTTCGTTTCCACTTTGGCCTTGCCTCGTCCCTGCATGGTTGTGGTTTCTGGAGGCGCGCTAGGGGCTTCCCTTTCTTCTCTGTTCCCATCAAACTCCGCGCGCTTCACAACCGGCCTTTTACGCCTGGGGACGAGTTAGACTTTGACCACTGCCCATGTGATTTGAGTGAGTTACCAAATCTGTCGTTTTTTAAAATTTGAAACTTGCCAAGTTTGACGGCATGACACTAGAAATTCAGGGAGCATTGACCTTTACATATTCGTAGTTTGAGCTAAAGCATGTCTCGAGCAATTCACACCTAAAGTAAACCGCGCGTCATACGATTTTACTTCCGGTAAAAACTCTTGTTCGTCATATCTCGCAAACTACTAGACGTATTGAGAAACAGTTTGTTTGACTAGAAGTTCATTTCATTTATATTTATATGCTGCGAAAATCTCAGTTTCGAAGTTTTGATCCGTTCCAACATGAACGGTAACCTTAAAGCAAGAATTGAACACAAACTCCTGACTCTCACATTTAAAGCTGTACATGGTCAAGCCCCATTCTATCTCTCTGTACTTATCTCTTCGCCCTGGTCTTCGCTCAAATCACAGTCTTCTTCTCACAGTCCCTAAAATTACATCTAGAGCAGACAAGAGCACCGCTGATAGAGCTTTCTCCTTGTCTGCTCCAAAACTTTGGAACTCGCTCTCAGAGGAATTAAGAAACTGCAGCTCCTGATGAAACTTTTTAAAGGGAAACTGAAAACGTTTTTATTTAAAAAAATATTTTTAATGTCTTTTTGTTCATTTTCAATTTTTACTTGTAATTTTCAGTGTCGTTGAATTTTTTTAAGAAATTGGCACTTTAAAAACTTTATTATTATTATTATTAGTATTGTTATTGTTGCGTATAGTTTGAAAATCGGTGAAACCTTTTTAGGCTCATGCAAACAGGCAACAATGTTGTGACTTGTTGCGTCCGTTTGCAGGGACCTTTTAAGAACAGCGAGGCTCGGCTTAAATTTACTGGGTTCTTAAAAAAAGCGTGTACTTGATTGACAACAGAAGATGGTCGATGATGTAATATTTTTCGGCAGTACACAAGTGATATTTTCTCACCGTATTACATCATCGATGTATTATACCACCTGCTAGCCACAGAAAAATCAGTTATAAATAAGAGAACCGAACTAATAAGTAAATACAGACATATAGACAGGTTTTAATGAGGAACATGAAATAACGTTCGTCGATCAATTAACAAGTATGCGAATTTTGCAAAATTGTGAACTCGGCCAATACTTTGCACTGAAGAACGTATGTTAAACCCTAACCCTACTACAGCAAATTTTGCAAATTTTGTGACCCTATACCAGGGTACCCAATTTAATTCCTAAACCTGCTGCAGACTAGTTTATTAGGTATTTAGTATGTTTTCCATGTTTATTCTCGGGGGTGGAAGCGGAATAATTTGAACGTGGTTATTCATTATTCATTTACATTTTATGACCATTATTCATTATTCACCTCAATTTTTTTTTAATTATTCATTATTCTTTTTGTATCGCAAAGGGAGCTAAATGCGTACAAATCATAATTGCAAGTTGTTCGTTGTTTTGCTAAGCTTTAAGAAATTCGCTCGTTAGAATACTCTCGTTTATGTAATGTATGCGTTTACCCATAAAATCTAGTTACCTCGTTACTACTCTGAAACAAATAGTTTTACTAATACACTCAACTTGCAATGAAAAATTCCTTATCCATCGAATTAGCGCCTTTTTCTTCCGTCGAACATACGACGCAAACTTCGAAGTGTGTACCAATAAAAACCGAAGCGCAAGCAGAAACGGAAGGATGAAGCATCTCGTCCCTGCATCCGCGAGTCTCTAGTGCGAACCAAGCTTT
>JAOBRG010048229.1:11204-21952 GCA_027574985.1 Umimayanthus nakama | reverse complement strand
GTGCAGACTTTGCCTCGGATTTCCAGTTCTGTAGCTCGTCCGCGTGTTGTTTCTGTTCCACATCCATTTCCTGCAAGCAAAAACGTTCACAGCTTAGTTGAACTGCATGTAGAATCGGAAAAATACAATACAAACTATTCCAGATGGTAAACCTGACGAAGAGCAACTAGATGGAGAACAACGCAGTGCTAACGCCCTTGATAATAAATAACAAAAATAAATAATTCATTTCTATGACGCGGTAAGTTGACTGAAGTTCAGGAAGCAATTGACAGTTACATAAATGTTGAGATATTTGCTGGGCTACAATTCTTTCAGTAATGGATATAAACACTAGGTTGCTGACGGGACGGTTGTTCTTTTTGACAAGATCCAAGTTCGTTTTTTTCAGCTTTGGTCTCACTAGTGCCTCCTTTCAGGTGTCAGGGAAATGACCCTCGTTAAGCGACTGGTTAACCAAACATGTGATAGCTGGAGGGAGTTCGTTGATACAGTCTTTAACGATGTGGGTTGGAATAGGGTCATTTTCACAACATTTACTGGCGATGCTCAAGACAACTTTCTTTACAGTGTCTGCAGAAAAAGGTTGAAAATTAGCGAATGGTGTTCCCGAGTATGCTGATTGGGACTCCCTCATGCTCCCTGATAGACTTTCTAGATTGTCCAGTCTCATTCGGATTTTCTGGATCTTTTGAACGAAAAGTTCCCCAAACTCGTCAGCCAGGCGGGCGGGGTCAGTGTGTGGTGGATACCTTTCCTTGGCGGCTCAACCAAGCAGCGCGCTAACTGTTTTGAAAAGTATCCGTTGATTGTTGTCGTTTTCATTAATGATTCTGGTGCAATGTTCGCATCTTGCTTGTTCCATTAAATTCACAAACGTGGTTGCGCATGATCTTAAAGCGACACCTGTCCGATTCGAGTCTAGCTTTTCTCCAAATTCGTTCAAGCTTCCGGCACGCCTGTTTAGCCGCTTTAATTTTGCTGTTGAACCATGGGACACGTGGGCGTACAGTGATTTTCTTCTTCATAAGAGGAGCATGTTTATCAAGCAGACTGGACAATGTTGAATTGTAGGCAGTTACAAGATCGATCAGAGCAATCGGGGGGTCTGGCATAGGTCAGAAGATTCAAGTTCAGCTCTAAAGGTATCCATTTCGATAGTTTTGGTTTTCCGATACCATATTTCTTTAGTGGTCAGTGACGGTCTAGACAGCTTAAGTTCGCACAGAACTGTGCAGTGGACAGGAACAAGAACAATGTCGATTCATTTCATCAAAGCTTGCAAAGCGGTTGAGCACAAAAGTAGCGTGTGTGCGATTTCACGTTCTTCCAAATAACAAGACCTTAAAATATATTTGAAGCGAAGCTGAGTGATTTCAGTTCAATATTTTCTGTGATACTCACAAGAAAGCTCGTTGATCGTATAAAGTTGTGCTCACTTTAGAAAAGTTAGAACTTACTTTTTGGAAAGAATACGACAACTCCTTCCACAAGTTCTCCTTTTCTTTCTTCAATTTTTCTTCCTGATCCTTCAACATGGCATCCAACTAGTATGAAAAAATATTTGTAAGACGGTTGAAAGATACATATACAGAGTATTCTGAAAGTAAGATAAGTAAGTTAAACCTTTGTCCTGCTTACAGCTATTTCAAAAAAGGTTGTCATAGTCAATAGTCGATACTGGAACCGAAAGGAACTATGGGTATGGTCATAATGAGTGATAACGCGCCAGCGAAGGTTGTTGCTGTATGGCCGCGGCATTATGATGAGCCTGCACTCTGTATTATGCAAAGTCAATGCTATAATAGTAGGGAATTACTTGAGCTGATTGAACCCCACAATTCCTTTCTGTTCCAGTATCGACTATTAACTATGACAACCTTTTTTGAAATAGCTATATACCAGCTTCAAGTTATGCGAAATAGTTGACACTAAAACACCTACTCATATTCACCATAGTCACGCTGTAATATGACGAAGCGAAGAACTTTGGAATACTTTGGAAAGCATTGCCAGCAAAAGTCAAAAGATAAAACTCCTTGACACTTCCCTGACTTGGGAAATGAAACAAGATCTCTCTGACCCAAATCAAAGTTCCCTGACAACTCCCTGACCTAGAAATTTTGGGGTTTTTCACTGAAAGAAAGCGCTTTCTTGTTCCATTGGTTGTTGAGCAGTAACAACTAATGTAAAGTGCTGTCGTATGTTTATTTACGGATGGTCAGTGTTAGGAAAAGGTTTGGATTATGTATTTTGTCTTTTTATCCAATAGGATCTTTCATTCTCAGAGTAAACTGAAGACGACCCCCTGTGTATGGGTTCCCATGCACAATTTCGTACCTTCGCTGGCCATGCGTCAACTTCCTGTGTTTTCTTCTTAAAACTCTCCCTCAATTGCTCGATGCGACTGTGGTGAGATTTGATCATCTTTTCTCTGATGAATAAGATAACAACATGATCTGGGTTCCAATTAACCTCTCGTGGCGCGTAGTTGGTGCACAAAAACTGAAACTTATATAGAACTAACTACTTATATAGACTAAGGGTCCCAAGGGCCCTTGACTTGCAGTAGTGAAAACAGTTAACACTGATGATCATCTAAAGCAGCACACGGGTAGCCACCAAAAGTAGATGCCTCATTTCCTTCGTGGCGCGGCTCCTCTGAAGTCTGACTTCCAGAGGCCCATATGCGAAGGAAAGGAGACGTCTGCTTTTGGAGGCTACGCATGTATGACAAGTAAGCTAAACATTCAACACGCATCATTTAGCTGTTCAAAAGGGAAAAATTAAGATCATGGATCCTTTCAATAATTTTAGGTAGCTCAAGTGCCCCTGCCAAAATGGCAGCTGCGCGCAAGACTGGTGCTCAAACGAGAATTTCACGAACCAAACGCAAATTTGATTCTAGTTTTATTGGTTAAAACAACTTAGAAATGCAAAGAGTGTGCTCGGTTTCAGTTCTCGTAAGGCCATTTAATTTGATTAACATCTTAAACATATGTCCTTTAAACCTTGACAGTCAGGACCGTAGATCTATCTGCCATCTGGATGCTATAAAAAGTGGTTAATAGAGATTCTAAAATACTACCTTTCATCTTTGAGAGCATCAACTTCCTCTTTTGCTTTCAGTAACGACGCCTTTAACCCCTGTGAATGGCACGTTCGTGGTGAGATTGAGGAGCATTAAAAGGTCAAAAACTGTGAAAAGCAATACTTGTTAAGTATTGTATCTTTGGTGATACTTTATTGATAGGCAAGAAGGTAGTATGGGTGCAGGTTTGGTAATACGGATCAGATTTCCTTTTACACATTCTAATCAAAAGGTGTTTAAACCAGCAGCAGAACCATGACTTTGAAGGGGGCTCACAAAATGATACCACTATACAATGAAAACTGATCTTGCAGGCCCTCCAGTGCTATCAAGGTGGAGGGACATATGTCACCCAGCATAGTTTTTTAATTCTATGTAGTATATAAGAAATGTTGAAATTACATTTTACTTGAATATACGACATTTTACCATTACTTTTTAAACAATTTTAAACTGGAAAAACAGGTTATGCAAACCGAAACTATTTATCAAATGCAGAGAGCACCGTTTTACAACGAATGAACAATGAAAGCTCACAACTTCAATGTGGAAAACACTATGATCAGCTTTCAGTGAATTGGCTTCCCTGTTATTTTGTCTCCCTTTTATCATTTAAGACATTAACTTTCTTTTGTCTTGTGAAGGTCTTGAGGGTTGGCTTGTTTAATATGTAGCAATCACAAATAATTCCACACTTTTTATTCTGATGTGTACCTTAACTTCACTCAGGGAGCAGGAGGCTGCAATCTTGACAGCACTTTCTGCCTGACTCATATCAGAGAGTTGTTTTTCCAAGTCACTCTTCGTTTGTTTGAGCAAAACAATTTCTCTGTCTCTCTCAACAATGCTTGACTGTAACTTTTCTACTTCATGCCTTGAAGCATCTACTTGTTTAGAAAAAATTTTATTGCAGTCTTCCACCTCTTTCGATTTTTTCCTGGAAAAAATTATTATGATGGTTCAGTTTCAAAAAACCTTGTAAACACATAACTGGCTATCTCACAGCACAGCACAGCTTCAATACCATTTGCTCACTTTTAAAATGTTACTACTTTTTTCTACTGCTTCATCAAAATTGCACTAGAAATGGCGCAATGAAATAGTGTGTCTTTTAGTTGGAGACTACTGATCTTGAAGAGAGTTGAGTTTCACCCAAACATTCAACCGAGTGCAGTAGAACATTTGAGCTTGTAGAATAGAATCCTGCACAAGGTAAAACTGGCTTTCTTTATAAAGCTGCAGGAATTAGATTAACAAGAGCCCCGTGATTTAGTGTTTCGAAAATACTTCCTGATGAAGACAATTCGTGTAAGTGGCAAAAGTTAGATAACTAAACATCATTATCACTACCATCATCATCATCTTCACCATCACCATCATTACTATTATCATTATCATCTTCATCACCCTTGCCATCATCTTCACCCTTACCATCATTACCACCACCATTGTTGTTACTACCCTCATTATCACTACCTTTTTTAATCAAACATCATCATCATCCTTACTAGCACCATCACTATCATTCATTATTACCATCTTCATCCTTACCACCATCATCACCGTTTCTACCATCACCATAACGATCATTATTATCACCATCATTACTACCATCATTGTTAGCATCATCGACATTCTCTTCATCATCCTTGCCATCATCACCTTCATCATTACCATCATCATTTTACCATTATCATTATCACCATCATAATTATAGTCATCTTTATCACCTTTGCCTTAAACATTACCAATATTCTTACCATCATCATTATCTTTACCGCTTTAATCATCCTTACCATCATCATCATCATCATCTTTACCACAACATCAGCATCATTTCCATCAATATCATCCTTACCATCATCATCACCTTAACCATCATCACCATTACCATCATTATCATCCTTATCACCATCATCACCTTAACCTTCATCACCATTACCGTCATTATCGTCCTTATCATCATCATTACCTTTATCATCATCACCATTACCATCGTTATCATCCTTTTCGCAATCATCATCATCATCATTTATTTACCAACATCACATCCTCTTCATTTTTGTATCACATTATGATATAATGCAAATTGCATAAAAATAATTAAGAGCAGCTGCATTACCTTGATTGCTTGACTTACCTAATAACATCTTTGCAATCAGAGAGCTCTTTGGAGCATTTCTGATTGTGCTCCAGTGTTGTCTGAAGTTCACTCTGCAGTCTTTTCACCTCAATCTCAAGCTGACCACATTTGGACTGAAGATCCTTCACTTCAACTTCAGAGCTTTCAAGGTTCTTCAGATCTTGCCGTGTCTTGCACAATATATCTTGCAGCTCTTCTGATTTTGCAAACAGGGAATTTTTTTCTGCAGCTTTCTGGATGAATGGAACATTTACTAAGAGTGTAAGTTTTTTAAAACAGTTCATATGCTTATACAATTAGTAGTCTAACTTCTGTTTAATAGTCAAATATAAAGATCCTTAACAAATACATGAAATTGCAAGGTTTCAATTAATGCAAAATATTGCGTTTTTTACACAAAGTTGAAAGGCTGTGTGTCATTAGCATTCAGAAGATTGTTACATAGCTTTATAAGGTTCTTGGCTTTGGGACTCCTAAACAAGGAAACATGAGGCCCCTGGGCACCTCTTGAAAATTGCTTCTGAAAACCCTACACACAATGTCACTTCTTTAAGTCTAACTGGGCACTATTTCCACTTCAAGAAAAATTACAAGAGTTCCTCTCTAGATGGCATTAATTTTGTCTAGAAGCTTACCTTTTCCAATGTTTCCTTCAAGCCATCAAGATTTGAAGCAAAACTCCGGCAAGATACAGAAATCTCCTTCATAACCACCTCAGTAATGTCAAACATGTCCTTGTACTTTTCCTTTAGCATCAAAGTGATCTGATGCAGTTCAGCTTTTTGTGATTGTAGCACTTTAGAGATCCTTGGCAATATTTTTTCAAACTGTCCAACTTTTTGTTGCAAATCTACATTTGTTGTTGTGAGTTCCTGTGCTTTGTTTTCAAGCTGTTTTTCCCCTTCCTGGAGCTTGTGGATTTGATCCTTCTTTGATTGGATGTCAGAAGTAAATATGGCAGTCCTATGTGTAAGTGAATAACTATTCAATAAAGCCCTAGATCACTAGATCCCACATTAAAGTTGAGAGCTCTTGCAATTCTTTAGTGAGTATATACATGTATATATGGTAATGTGTATACATGCCAATGTTTTCAAATCAGAATCAGGACATTCCCCCATTGCTATAACCACCACCACCACAGACTTAATGTTGTAGCCACACCCAGTGATCATTTTTTTTCTGATAAATCAACAATTTCTCTTACAGAGCCACTGTAAGGTTGAACTACCCTGTACCTGTATATGCAACATTTCTCTTATAGAAAAAGCCATTCATACAAATGGTCTGGATCATTAAAGGAAATTTCCTCTAAATTTGCGGATAAAAGAAAAGGAAAAAATTGATTTATGTCAGTCTTTAGGATTATTTACTGGCAGAAACTGTAGAAAAGTGGGACAATCCTGATAAGATTTATAGGTGTTTGGCAGGTATGGGATTTTTTCTAGGGATATTAAAAACAGATTAAAAGACATTAAAACTTACTGTACGTGTTATACACATGCACCAAGAGAAGATTATCTTGTCTTGTATGCACCAAAACATTTAGTAAATCTGAGGCACACCAAACTTTTTTGGCAAAATCATAACAAAACCCCTTAGTTGATCTTGATTAATAAAACCAGTTAAAATTAATCGAACTACATGCACACAGTAGTACTCAATTTGAACATGTACAACTGTGTAGTATATCTTACTAACTATGAGTGAAATTAAGCTCCAAAGCTTCAACTGTCATTTAGCTAATTAAAGTACTGTACTTTCATTGTGGAACTTCAAGAAGTATTTTTAAAATTTCAAACAACACACATACAGTGTAAACGGAATTGGTCAGCAGGGCAATCAACTTTCACTCGCCTGGTCATCTAAGACGAGTTACTTTATCTCTGGACAACCAATTTTGATGAATCACCTGTCCATATGGACGAGCAGAATTGATGCATCATTCAATCTGAGTTTGTAACCAAGGGAAACAACCACAGCTAAAATGGCTGCTTTGAAAGTCTTTTTTATTTGGTGTATATGCCTTCAACATGTAATAGAAATACTGTGGCATGATTTTTTCAAAAGTTTAAGCAAAAATGTGTAAAAGTATTTTCTTTGGACAAGTGAAAGTTGTAAGAAATCAGATAAATTTGATTCGCGGGGTTTTGTATGTGCCTTTCAAACTATGATAATCTTGTCATTTTTTTTTGTTTACATACCAAAAACATTGGATGTGCTGATAAATATTTTGAAACTTGATGAACAAGGCTGGTAATTATTGAATTGCACTATATAGTTGTTTTCTTTCATTCAATACTTAAACAAATGCCACATTCAGGGTGCAACATTTATTTGAGGGTGATGATTATTAATATTTTGGCTCTCAGGTGTGGCATTTACATGTATTCGAGGGTGGTGTTTGTTAAAGGGCAGTATTTAATCGAAGAAATAAGGTACAGTACCAGTAACTATGACAGTACAATCAACACTCGAGCAGCAATGTTACCTTTATTTGTAAACTGTCAAATGTTGTTCCATAAATAGTACACTGTAATATATTATTAATAGTTTGGCTCACACTTGTGACAGAGACTGAGGTGGAGATGTGGGTTCGGAGGCACAAAATTCCGTATAACAAACCATAATAAAATGGAGACAGAGCAGGAAAAAAAACCTTCTGTTCTCTTTTGATCCATCTCTGTTTTACAGTGTTCATCTTCATCACTACTGTGAACCAAGCTTTCAAAAGTACTTATAGTATATCCAATTATGAATTAAAACTGCAGCTACAAACACTAGTACTCACATTTCTTCACTTGCTTGCAATGCAGATGACAACTTTGCAATTTCTCCCTCCAAACTCTTCACTATAACCTTCAGTTTTTCTTCACGTTCGATGCTTCCCTTGTAGTACTCCATAGTCTCTTCAGCTTTCTTCACCCTTTCCTCCAGTGCCTTCATCTCACTGTGGATAAGATAACTTACCCCACAGAACTGACACACTGTGTCATCTCGTTTCATCTCTTGGATCTCTTTAGGAAGCGGGTGCTTTGGAAAATGGGGAACAAATGTCTCTTCTTCCATTACCAAACAAATATCATTGGCAAGACTGAGTTGATCCAGATCTATGTTTGATCTTTGAAGCTTGTATTGTAGATCAACGAACAAACTTGTCAAGTCTGTCTGTCCCGGTTCATTTTACCATACTCCATAGTGGCACCCTCTCTGTGTAAGCATGTTCACAACTTATTGTTCTTCACCAGTACATATGCAAAAACATATTGCTCGCTGAATGGGTCTGAATCAGTGATTGATTGCAATTAAGATTGATGTTAAATGTAATCTCACATTAGTGACCATGGTTGTGCACTGTATCTCAAGTCTTTCGGCTCTTCTCTTCACTTTTTGTTTCCATGGCATTTCAAACAAATATGATTTGTCCAGTATATTTTACAAATTGTTCGTCGACACTTCATATATAAGGAAACAGAGACCACAGATTACTATGTAAGGCCCCAAAAACTTCGATTTGGGGAAAACAGTCACCGTCAAAACACTTTCTTTTTCACAACAAACAATTCTATTTGTTCGAAATCCAAAATGGCGCCTTCCGACATCACAAGAACGGGATAACCTGGGGACGAGTTTATCCTGAGCCAGCTGTTAGCAGGCCAGCGGCGCGGTAAGCTTGGACGGTCAACGAGAAAGACTGGGAACTAGTAAATAATCAACAAAGTTTTTGTAATTCTTGAAGATGGCGGAGTTTTCCTGTTCGTTTGTTTCAAATATTTGGTAGGAAAATGGAAAGTAACTCTGACGAAGCTATAATGGATTCAGAAAGAGGTTTTCCAAAAATCGATGCGATAAGAAACCGTTATCCTTGTTGTATCGTGTGGACGCCAATCCCCCTCTTAACGTAAGTTGTCTTGGTTAGCTGGAGGTTTTACATTTGCCATTTCTATTTTCTCCTTGAAGTCGAAGGTCGTTCAAGGCCAGTTACAGTATACTACTACTAGAGCCAGTCGATGAATTGATGTTAGTCAGGGTGATAATTGATTAATATCGATTGATACTCATTGGAAAACATGCTGCTTTCTTTCTTGATTTGTTTTGTGAAATGAGTATACAATACTAAATAGTGGATAGTACAAATTTCTATTCTTGACTCTTAATCTACAAGTATTAGCACTTTAAGAAAACCTGCGGAGACGTGTAAAAAGGTGTCGACTAGAAATATTATCTGTAGGTAACAAAAATTTTGTAAAGCCCTGGATATTAGGTTAGTCAAAGATCTGTCATCTGATCGAAGAGACTCTCGAACAAGACCTGGTCTAGGAGGTGAAGACAGTACTTGTAATTTGAAGTCCGTGATATTAATAGCAAACTGTAAGTTATACAATTAAACGCAGTATTACAAAGTGGTACCAATTATTTTTGATTGAATCAAAACCTTGTAGCACAAAAAAGTGTTCAATTTAAGAGAAAACTCATTGGAGATCTGGGGTTTTTTTTTTCATTTTAATTTAAACTAGCAATCAGTCTTTTTGTTGTACCTGAAAGACCCATAAGGAAAATTTGTACAATATTTTTTTTCAGATGGCTGTTTCCTTTTATTGGACACATGGGAATTGCAATGTCTTCAGGTGTAATTAGAGACTTCGCCGGTCCCTACTTTGTATCAGTGAGTACTGGACTCTTTGCTCGTACTGGACTGTTTGGTGAACCATTGTAAATTTTGAAACAAAAAATTTTGGTTATGAGGCAACAAGTAAGCTTGAGTTATAATTAGTATCTAAAGGAAGGGGTCAGGGTTAGCAGAATTATCATGGTCCTTCAAAACCTAGGAAAGTCCTGGAATTGGCTAAAGAAAATTCCAGGCCCTGGTAAGTCCTTGAACTTTGATTGCAGTACTTGAAAATCCTGTAATTAGCAAATTTTTTCACCCTTTACTGCAATAAAATAAAAAAAATTAGCTGACTGTCATAAGCGTTCATAATACATTCAATATAACAATGTTTGAAGACAAAAGCAGAGCTCGTTTTTTCCCCAGAAGCAAATCTTGTAAAGCTCATTGCTGAGTTATTTATATTATGGTATGTTTTACTTGTTACAGAAGACCTTAAATTTGCTTGAAAATGGCCTAAGAAAAGACCTTGAATTCCACATCCTGTTAAATGTGGTAACCCTGGGTTAGTTAATGGTTAGAATAAAGTTAAGGTTAGGGTATTGGTTTGGGATAATTTTATGATTAAAGACAAAAAATTTTTATATACATGTATATAATTTGTACTGAACCAGTTCATCATTATTGAACCAGTAAAATATTTCTCGAACTGGTACAACACTTCATTTTTTTCTTTTAAAGTATTTTTATATTAATTAATTTCAAGTTATTTTAATTTAATTTATAGGAAAAATGTAGTACTTTTCCATCTCCTTTGTTTCTAGTCGACCCTCTCACTTCTTGAAACCCATTTTACCCTTATCCCAGTTCCACCCCTAGTACTGCGCACTACTTCTACCCTACAC
>JAOBRG010048118.1:0-21954 GCA_027574985.1 Umimayanthus nakama | reverse complement strand
AAGTCTTAATCTACATTGTAAAGCCAACAAACAAAGCTCAAACAGTGAAATTCGTGAAGATACTTGATTCTTGTAGTTAAGGTTAACTGATCATGCTTCAAATATTTGTTTTAAAACAGCTTTTGCTGTCAAGTTTATCAGTTTCAATTAAATTCAAGTTAATTACATTCGATTAATTCAGGACCAAGCACCGGTTAATATAGTGCGTTCGCTTCCAGTATTGCTTACATTAGTTAAGAAATCTCGTCTATTAAATTGTATTCAATATGCGAAAATTGGCACAAGATCCCGCAAAATCCCAAACGATATCTCGTACGAAATCTCGCATGAAATCTCGCAAAATCCAAAACGATATTTCGTACGAGATCTTGTGAGCTCTTGCGCCCACATGAATGTTTGATTGTGCATGCGGCACGAATCTCGTGAAAACTCGTACGAGATATCGCAAAATAAAACAATGCACGAAACGAAACAAGACGAAACGAGATCTCGGAAAGTTTCTTTTTCCCACTACTGTATTGTGAACGAAAGTTGTCACCGTGTATGACGTTACATTTTTCTTCGGTTTCATCTTAGTCGGTTGTCAAGACCTTTGAACTTGCGCAATTTTAGACAGTTAAAAAGTCAAATATTGTCTGCGGGTTTTGAAATTATCATTTATGTTTCTGACCAATTAAATTGATGGTAACCAAAATCCTTGACAAGGTTCTGAGAAACGAATTTTGCTGCGTCTAACGATTTTAGACACAGGAGTAGACTAGACTGGCGCATACCATTCAATCAATTCAATGACGACTCACTTATGTATTTCAGTTCTCATTGTTCAATATGACTAATCTGTACTGAGTGTACGGCAATCCATGAGTGACTGCGAAATTTACCTGTCAGGAAGCAGGTTAAGTTGGATGTGTATGGTAAATGGTTGTTAGTGTTATTTTTGAGGGTCAGAGTTGCTCCTGTTTGTCCTAGTACTGTTAAGGTGTAAAGCTCTGATCTTTCCAACGATAAGCAGCCCTCGCTGTTTTCTATTTCATTTGGAGGTTCGCTATCTGGACTGGGGCAACACAGGAGTAGTGAATGTTAACCAACTGCGCCAGGTGACCCAGGAACTACTGCAGCTGCCGTTCCAAGCGTTTGAATGCGAGCTGTGTGAGGTGAAGCCGGTCTACAGCCTTCAGTCTGACGATACGTGGAGTCCAAGAGCAGACGATCTGGTCAGGCGCATCACAAATAACAAGAGGCTGGTAGCTAAGGTGATCTAGCTTAACTTGTTATTAGGGACTTGTTATCAGACGTCGTTTACCTGAATTTCACACACGACCATTATTCAGTTGCCGTTGGAAGTTAAAGTCGTGTTACACGGCGCAGTTTTCGCAGCAACATGTCTCACAATAGTTGAAAAGGTTGCGTTGCAAATTGCCGAAGTTTGGTGTTACACTACAAGGCGATCTCACCTACTTGCAACAATTTTGGCCAGGTTAGGCTTTGCCTGGGTCTTTTTTTCTACAAGAAATCTGAGCCGCCATCTGGGGCAAGTTTGTTCTCATATCCAGAGCTCATCGGAAACGAAAAGTGTGCGCATGCCCCTTTTTAAAACTGCAATAAAAATGAGAGAAGTTGCTGGAGGGGTAATACATTGTGGCATGGTGTTGCCAGTTGCTGCCGTCTGATGTGACAAGTGGAGCTGAGTTATTCGTGCATTGCTTTGCGCAAGAAAAAGAATTATGAGACAGCTCGTGTAACACTGCAATTTTCCAGCAACGTTTCTCGCAATAGCATCGTGAGACAAGTTGCTGTGAAAACTGCGCAGTGTTACAGGGCCTTCAGGAGCTCAGGCCAATCCTAAAACAGGAATAACTGCATCGTTCCAACAGATCGCCCTTGGATCGTCTGAAACTATCCGTTTGTCTTAACCGATTTCCCAACAAGTTTTACCGGTTACCTGTTCCTTCTCATTCTTCATTTAGAAAGGGTACGAAATTATATATATCAAGTGCTGAGTTATGCCGCTACTTTCCTGTTGTCCCAAATCAGTACGAAAATCGAAGCAAAATAGACCAGCAAAGCACCAAATTATGTTAACGCAACTGACTGGGCCGAGTCTAATTTAGTAAATAACATATGTTTCCTGCCATTTTGCCTTTAAAACTCTCATTCTGCTTGTCAGATATTTTGAAAAAGCTGTATACCAATAATAATCCTACCATTTCTGCTCGAATCATTACATCTAAATCTGTTCTGAAGGTGATGTTTGCTTTCAAGGTGTATTCACAGCTCCGCGGAGTGCTGAGGGTTGATTTGTATGATACTACTACGGAGGAAGACATCCATATTAACCAGCTGCTGATTAACGAAGGATTTGCAGAGTTTATGGAGGAACCGTACGCGTCCAGGGTATTGTACTAGTGTTAATCCTGTATTTCTCCCGCTTTGGATTGTGTACCTAGTCTGTAGAAATGAAGCTTAGTTATTTTAATACAATTAGATTTACTTGTTTTTGTATTTACTTGTTTATTTGTTTACCTGTATCTAAGCTACACTTCTATCTACACCATCCTCATTTCTTTGAATCTTGTGGTACTGCTGTTTGGGTAACCAAGGCATTACCTGTATATTCACAACGCTTAACTCTAAAATTGTTGCAATTCCCTTGGTAGATGGCTCACCGACAGGCGGAAGGGTTGCCAGACGTCCCGGAAGTGAAAGAGGACGACTCTGGCTGGATGGAAACTACCGCACAGAAAATACCGGTAAACGAGCAAGAAGCCATCAAGGTTAGTTGCTCCACTCTACTTGTGAGCTGTGGACGCCATGATCTAACTGACAAGATTGCAATCATTGTTGGTATGTTTTCTGCTCCAGAGAACTATCAAACAAGAATAGAAAGCTTGTGAGTTTTTAATGTTCTGCAGTATTCGTGGATCTTCGGAACAGCTGTTACGACAACGTGTACTTCATCGCTTTGAAGTGTCCGTCAATAAAATCTTGGTCACAATAGAGCCAAATGGTTCAAATGTTTGGGCCGTGCTGATCTAACCACAAAGTATGTAGATGTCTTCGAATCGTCATTGGTTACACTCAGAGGAGGATGATCAAAAACAGCCATTCGCAATTAGGCAAAAAAATTTTCAGGAAGTGTTTCAGAGCCTTTACAAACCAAAAAGCAAAACGAGGGTTCATAGTTTGCAACTCATGCGTTAAACTGGATAGTTGAACAAACGACACGTGAAATTTTGTGGTAATACAAGCCGAGTAAAGTTTCTTTTAAAGCTTGGTTTCCCGGGACAACGGTTTGTGCCGAGTCCATGGCTGGCTTGCAACGATTATTTCTCGAAGTGAAATCAATCTAGATAAAAAACGTTTTCATAAACTGAAACCTTATTTCGTATCTAATTGAAATATTTTTGCTTTTTATAATTGTCTGATCCAAATTTTGCACGCATCAGTTACGCTTTAGTCGTTAGAATCGGCGCCGAATAATCTAAAAAAATGAATGTTATCATGTTCAAATAATTTTGAAAAAACCAGGTTTAAGAATAACTTAATCTCATATTAAATTAATTGTTGAAATTGCTAGCGCTGACTCCATTACTTGGTCAATTCAAGTTGAATGACGGCCACTATGAACTCAAATCTACATGTGGCAATCGCCGATTCATAATAGGCTACGCTAAGTTTGCTCTGTGAGAAAGTTTTAGAAATTCTTGAAAAAAAACAAACCTTTATTCATTCATTCTCAAAAATACAAATAACAAACATGCATCACATGTAGCCCGAATACTTCACCTGAGGTTTTGCCATCGAAATGATAGAAACGTTTTTTGTCAGTGATGTTGTCATCTGGCATCTGCTACAGCTAGGCTTGTGGAGTCAAGTTCGGCGTCTTCGGCAAATTTTCTATACACCTCTCTCGACAATGTCCCAAATTATGGTATTTTAAAGTGACGTCTTGACTTGTTAGAAGTTGCATCGTCTGATTTCTAAGGTCCAAAGAAACCGCTTTTAGGCGAAAAAAGTTTTTTTTACTTCACCGGGAGATGTTCACTCTACGAAAGTCAGAGACAAATCAAACCATACTTGTATTTTACCAAGACGCTTTGCGAGTAATGCTCCCCCTTCTCTGGGTTACACTTGTAGTAGTGCCCTGTGTGCTATTCGTAACTACCAACAGTGGCTGTCCCACAGTTACCGTATCATGTTCTAAGCATCCAGGGACTCGCACCTCTAGATTTATTCGAACAACCTACAGCCAAGCCCATTTGTTAATCGATTCGCTTTTTTTGGAATGCATCATATTAGGTAGTATAGTCATACTTTTATTTTTGAATAAATTGTTGTTGTATGTGTTTTAACTCAGTTGTTAGGTATATAATTCAATTTAAACATGAAGACGCACTTTAAAAGGAACGTTAGCCCCGCCCCTTTCAAGTCCCGCGCGACAGCAAAACTTACAAATACAAATAATCATGGCGGCCACAACAAGCGTGTCAGTATGAGTAAACGAACAGTCTTTCTAATGTTGTGATACTCGTAGTATTCTACGCTTTATTTTGTTTGAGTAATAATTGTTACAACTACTGTGACAGTATGAAAAACGAACAGGCTTTGTAGTGTTATATTCGTAGTATTCCAGGCTCTATTTTGTTTGAATGATAATTGTTACAACTGCTTTTGCTTGTATTTTACAGTCCGGTGAATAAAAGAATTGCAGTCCATGGTTTTACTCTCAATATGAAAAGTAATTGACCGAATTACATCATAGTACAAATGACTCCAAGACTTAAGTTTATACTAAAACCTGAAACAATTACTGCACCACAACTTGCTAGTAAGTAAATTGAACGCTGTACTATTATTTGTGTTTCGCGCGTCAGCCTCTGTGAGTTTGTCTGAAGTTTTCCCGCTCCAGTCAGGCCAGCTGCCCTCGTCAGCAGTTAACTGATAAGTGAACGAGTTGTACCTTAAGTACCGTTCCTTTTATAGTGCATCTTCGTGTTTAAAGTCATGTATTTCTCGTGTTTTATAAACCAGTACTTAAAAGTTTTAATGACATCTAAATGTTTATGTAGTCAGTACACATTTTTATAGCATTTGCGCAATAGAAGTTTAAGTTTTTTGTCCTAGTACCCCTGGACAAACTTCAGAGTTTGAATAAACCTCAAAAGCCAAACAGTTATTGAGACAGTGGTAGACAGCTAGATGGATTGTATCACTTACCAAACTGATCGCCTGCCTTTGTTTATTACAAACACTGAAATTCATAACTATTCACATCACCAGATGTAGGACTAATGTTTAAAAGTTTGCTATGAATGACCAGCGCTTTTTAACCGTCTGGTCGTCGTCCTTTAATCTGCCAGTACCTTCACAGCATTTTTCAGAAGCTTATAGTCTTCTCTTCCTGGTTTCTGAGTAACGCTCACATCTCCTTCCTGATTTAGCTTTTATATTTTTGTCTGTTTGTTTGTTTTTGTGTGTTTTGTATATATTTAAAAATGATTTAAATACATGTATAATAGGCCATGATGAAAAGGGTCATCTCGCATAAACCATTACGTTTTCTTATGGTTCTCGCCATGGTACTCAGTAATATCTAGATAAACTTTATGTTGTAAATAAAAGGTGTTTGATATAAGTGTGCCAAATAAATAGATGTGAATCTGAATCTGAATGTAGGTGGTGCTGAGTGGTCCGTTCAACCCATATGAGATGAACTTCTACTGCATCACAGCTATTGGTAGACTAAGGTACTGCATTTTTTAGTGAAATAACCAGCGTGTGTAGAATACAGTGCAGAGTCACGTAGTTCAGTAAATGTTACAAACGAACATGAGGTACATTGATCTCTGGTTTGACTAGTTATGCTACCAAAGATCACTTTTTCTGGAGTTTAAACGGATTTTTTCTCGACAGAATCAGGGTTTCCTAATTAACTAATTTTCTTTTTGAAGTTCAGACGATCTGAACTTTAGGCCGCGGGACTGTTTCTCTTCTTTTGCCAGATAGATTTTAACGTTCCCAGTATTGAGCTTTGAACTAAGAGTTCACACTTCTTTCTTACCTTACGGTTACTGTATAAAGTACTTTAGTTTCGGTTTAATAAGATTTGTTTCCTTATGCTGTGTATTGTGTAGGGCGGCAAGGGTGGAGAGAGATTCAGTGAACAGTGTGGTAATAAATGACAGTCCCCAGGACAAGCACCAGAGGTTTCTTGTTGCGGGAAATGTTGGCATAAACCAAAGTGGAACCAATATGATAGCAAGGTACAGTGGAGTGGGTTGAAGGAGTGATTGCAGTTGAGTCAGCCAGCGAGTCAGTCTCGCACTGCAAATCCAGACGCTCTATAGGAGATACAACACTTACAATAAATTATAATATCATCCTCACGTTCTTCCTCGTTTCTATTTTTTAGCTGTGCAGTTCGTTTTCTATTTTGTTTCTTTGGACAAAAATGCCTTTGAAGCGAGTCAGCGTTCGCGTATGTTGTCGACTCCCCAACTTCCATTTTGCTCCTTCCTCCTTATTGCTGTGTTGATGTGTTGGCTAACCAGAAAAAGTCGGTGTAGTCGGTGTTATTTATTGAACACTGGAGGAAAAGTCTCCTGATCTGTTGTGTTTGAGTGGATTCATCAAGTTGACTGATTTGGTTTAGAGCTACTGAGACTTGGTATTAGCTGTCCAGAGTCCCTTTGCTTCGTGTTCGGTAAAAAAGAAACTCCGATAGTGCTCTTTGACAACGAGTCGAGTGGCAACTGGGTTCACGTCATTGCTTGCACATACAGCGTTACAGTAACAACGATTTGTTTCTAGTTGCACCACTCAACTGAAATGAAAATGACTTTGATAGTTAAACAGATAATAGTGAAGATTGTTATAATGGTACTGTAACAAAACGACAAAGAAAAGGTAATAAGATGATAGTGATGATAATAATGATAAAGATGATAATAGTGAAGAAGATGTTTCGAATATAGGTTCTTTTTGGCTTACTGGCAAACAATGCTAACTACCACATTGACTTAATCGTTCCGCTCTCTTGCGCAGATTACTTACACTGATCTTGCGCTCTAGACTGTGTGCATTGTTTTCCAATATGCGCGTTGTTTTTGCGGTATCGCAAAATCCTCTCATGTCAGTAAGATGTGTGGTTAAGGTACATTCGGTGGAGGTTGGGGTGGGCAATAGAAGACGTTTCGAGTTAAGGCAAAAACCTAACCAATCCTCTGACTTCTATTTGGTTGCTTGTCAACAAGTTTTACCCGAACAACGTGTGCTTAGTTCTTAGCTGCGCTGGTGCTGTTGAAATATTTGTGTTTGATGAATGAACCAAAAAAAACGTTGGGTGCACTTGTGTTGTTGCTCCACATTCATCAAGTACCCAAGCCACTTTTCTTCTCAAACGTTTTCTCGAAAGCTTGAGTTTTCTGTACTAAGAAGCTTCAAAACGAAGTGTAGCCAATTCAACAGGGACATATTTTCTCCAGTGACAAAATCGTGAGCAAAAGGGGAGCTTCTTCTCGGAAAGGCTGATTGTCGTAATTCATTCTTTGTTAGAAAAAAGATGAGCTTGTAACTAAAGGGTTCGTTAGCGGAATTTTACAGTATTTTCCGTGTTTTTGTTCTGGTTATTATTTTTCTTATTTCCATTCCAGAGAAACCACTCTGATGCCCAACATTCACGGTCTGCTGTCGATGGTGGCACTCCTGTTTGCGCCTTGTGCAGAATTTAGGTTGGTATACGACCACGTTCCACGTTCCGTCCACCGCCATGTTGCTACAACTTTCAATTTACAGATCTTTTTTGCGGTTTACCTAAAACATACTTAGACGTTTTGCCCTTACCTCCTCGAGCTCTCTAATCAGTGTGGACTGAAACTGTCGACCGAAGCCCTGATGTTGTTTGCCATCCGTCGGGAGTAATCGTTGTACGAAGCAGGGGAATCTCTAGACCTAGTATTAGTTAATTGTTTTGAGATGTCTTCTGATGAGATGTTATGGTAATTACTTCGAGAATTGCTCGCCCATTTTTGTTTAGTTTTGAGAACTTTAAAAACTAATTGCATTCCTGCATTTTGTAGTTGCAAAGTGTTTTTTTTTAACAAAGTGTCATTTCACAGTGAAGATTTAGGAGGAGAGTCTGTACCTCCCCCTCCTCCCGCCCCAATTCACCATTTGTAGGCAGAGGAATGGCATGGGAATATAACTATGCCTTTGCAAAATCTAATAATTCAGTATCGTATCACTTAGTCTGTAACATGTGACAAGCCGTCTATGAGATTGAACATAGTACATTAAATCGTGCGGATGAGCTTCTGTAACAGTGTCTCGGCTGCACAGACAAACACCCATACTTCCATCAATGGAACTTCCGACTCGTTCTGTTGAAAGTGCAGTGACCTAAAATTAGGTTTTTCGAGGCTGCGCGCTATATGACAGAGGGGTAAGAGAATGATTGACTGGGATTGACTCACGCAGTTGGACGTCTAACCAATCTGGTTGATAATTGTTTCCCTGTAGTATTGTCAAGGATTGTAGCTGGATTCAGGTTTAAGTCACAACATGTTATCTTAATAGAAAGGACAACGCTGTTTGGCAAAGTTTATAATGCTTTTGTATTTCATACACTGTTATGATTAACGTTTCTTTAGCCAATCAGAGTATACACTTGCCTATGTAATTGTTGTTAATAATCCTTTGGACACAATATACCGAATTTAGTCATTGTCTTCTCCCTCCAGGGCCGACCCTGATCAGCATCAGTTGACTGGTGCGATCGTTGGGCTTGGATACGATCCTAACACGAACGAACCTTTACTGCACGATCACGACATCGAGTTGACCTTTGACGTGGAGTTCAATCAGGATGATATTGCCTTGGTAAGAACTATTTATGTTGCATGACTCTGTGTGTTGTTCATGCATTTTGTGCGTTTATCGATAATTGAAACTTGTTACTTTGTGTAAATGGTAACAAAACGGTCTTTCCTTCGTGTTTTCGAACACAGTCAAAATAATATATGTTTACTAGCCCTAAGAATTTACTGGTTTGTGAAGTTTAACTGGTGCAGATAGATTTTAGAAACAGAAAGACGTTGTTGAAACGTGACTTTTTGGTCAGAATGTCGTTAATACAGAAAATGTTTGTCATACAAGACATCAGAAACGATTTTGTTGAAGCCTTTTAATGAACACTTATTGTCCCAGCGGACAGTTTATTGCTTACCCCGAAACGTTATTACTGGGTGTCCTAGGACAACTAGTATAGGTTTGGGCTCCGTTCATTGTGCTTATGATTTGAATAAAGAAGGGTTTGGGTTTCTCCTAAGTCCAACAATTCAGTATACTCACCATTAAGGGGTTTTTTACTGAAGCATACTTAATATTCTCAGTTTTTAAGCTTATTCTTGAGACTTAACTTGCGTGCAGTATCCAGTGCAGCAGACAGTTTTGATCTCAGTTGATTGTGCTCATAACAATTTGTTAATGTTTCAGATAAACAACATTAGGCGCTCTATCAACTTTGCGGTGGCAAACGAAGGAAACCTTGCTGAATGGGGCTCCAGCAGTATCTTCAGAATTCAAAAGGCTGCCAGAGAACTGATTCTGAAGTAAGTAAGAACTGCCCGTCCACTTGTCATATCGTGACGTGACTTGAGGCCCTTTTTCATCTTACATACAACTATTCATGTTCCCAAGCTGATATCCTTCACTTGTGGTCTGAAATTATTTTTGTGGTGATTAAAATGCTCTTGACGTAGATATGATTGCCTCAAGTAAAGGAGCACTGACCAGTGTTGTAATGCTGGTATTCTATAAGAATATGTCCTCCGGCAAAGGTTCTTGTGTTTACTTTTATGGTAACTATCGATAGAAGAAATGGCCTTTTCGTTGTTTCGTTGATATAATTGTGCTCACTGTTTGTGGAACTTGAGAGAAGTGACCGAAAGAAAACACAAAAATAAGGAAAACGTAGTTACTTCCTTCCTTTTTTCTTATTTACTTACTTACTCACTCACTCACTTACTTACTTACTTATTTATTTATTTACTTATACTTATTTATATTTATTTAAATGTTAATGAGGTTTTATGAAATATATTCATATCCGAACTGCGGTGAAAAACAAATGAGAAATGATCTTCGCAGCTTAATTGCAAAAAAAGTTTCGGTTCTCAACGGGTTTTGACGGGATGTTCTTACCACTGAGCTATGAAGGACTCAAAACGAATCGAACCCACGACCTCTGCGATGAAGGGGCAGATACTCAGGGGCAGATACTCAGGGGCATATGCTTAAACTACAGTACATCCATGTTTTCTTCGTTTTAACTTCAAAAGTTCAACACCGCACATGAGTACTAACAAAAATAATAAGTCAATGTTCTGTCATTTGATAGTATTTATGGTTGTGTGTGGGAAAGGAAAAGGGGGCTCAATACAGAACAGGGCTTGCGTGTTACAAAGTTTAATACTCGGCATAAAAAGAGTATAGTACGCACCGAATTAGCCTTATTTTGGGGGGCGCAAGTGGGGCGGATGCATAAGTTATCTCTGGGCTGACATTGCTCATAAATAATATGGGGGGGATAAATTAGTTCTTTTGTCTTCCAAACTCATGAATAAAATGGGGTGGAAGAAATTAGGTCTCTTACCAAAATAGAACCAAGAGTAGATTTTGGAGGGATTTTTACGCTTGACTGATTATGTTCATCTTTGTGTTGTTTTCTGGCGGTTTGGTAACTACCCAAACTGTACAGAAAGAATTCTGTTGCAAGTTCTAACACCAAACTTTTATTTTTTGTTCTTTCCATTCCCTATATTTGTGTGGAAATTCAAAAAACATACCTAAATTCTGCAATCATTGCTTTAACTAATCGATATGCAAGCTCTTACTTTAGAGTTGGTTAATCCTTTTGTTTTTAGAGTTTAAGGAACAACAGACCACAAGCTGAAAAGTTTCTTCAAACAGTAGAATAAACTGGACGTATTTGTATTCTAAGCAAAACAAGCAAGAACTTTTCAAAGATATATTTGATTTGCGTATATAGTTTGCAGAGCTAGTTTTCTTCTTCGCCATCGCTTTGATAGTAGTCACGGCGAACTCCATTCCCTTTGTCGACAATGTCTTATGAGACCGCATGGACTACAACCGTGAAATGTTTCGCGAACAGAACGTGAGTTGGCAGGAATATTTTTCTGCCAAGTATCACAAACTAATGCCTTATTGAGAAACACGGAACTTTGCATGCATCCTGTCATTTACAATGACGACAGGTTTGAAGACATGTGGTTGTCATGTTATCTTCGCAAGGTTTTTCCGTTTCCTATTCTGTACTTTCGTTCTTATGGGAATCTT
This sequence comes from Umimayanthus nakama, assembly GCA_027574985.1. NCBI lineage: Eukaryota > Metazoa > Cnidaria > Anthozoa > Zoantharia > Parazoanthidae > Umimayanthus > Umimayanthus nakama. The sequence continues at coordinate 10,599 of JAOBRG010048118.1, read as the reverse complement.
CACTTTGGGTTTCGCTTCTGATTGTTTTATTTTCAGTGTCTCCCACTTCGCCTTCTTCGTCTTCATCCTCAGTTTGACTAGAGTGTTCCTCACTCTCGTTGTCACTCGAATCTGACTCTTCAGATCTATTTTTTTCTTTGTCTCAGTCGGTTATATCCATCACAAGTTTCTTGTTCTTAATCAAAGGCTTGTCAACTTTTAGTTCGGCAAGCCCCTCAAGAAATGTATTTAGAGCACAAGGTTTTACTACATGTTGGTTGTAAGGTAGCAAAACATACTCTATCAGCTGGGCTATGTTATTTACCGGAATTCGGCGGTCGTGGTAAACTATTTCTCTTTTAGGAGTCCAAAACAAAATGTTTGTAGACGTAGCCAGGCTGTGCAAGAAATCAATGGCCTTTTGACTGGGGATCTTTTTGGAAAGTTCAACTAAAACGTTCCGTATCTGCGGTTCCTCCTGTTCTTCCTCCTCTTGAGAATCGCTTGCATCCGAAACATATTCATTATTCATTTCCCAGTTCCGTTCTTTCCTTTTCAAAGGAGACGTGACAGACGTGTGTAGTATATCGAACCAGACCAACGAATGAGCAATGATCTAACGACCTCACTTTTCATAGCATCACGTAGGCCAAAGCAGTAATGACCGGTTTCAGTAAAGTGTCGACAAACCCTGTGCCATGTTGTTCCAAAATGGTTTTCTTTTCCTTATAAGGAACGTGACCATACGCCAACTGGATCATACGCTTTTCGTGTTCTCTGAAGTTGTCCGTTTCAGAAGGATAAAGCGGAATGTTACCCTTGAAAACTGATATACTGATTCACAAAGAGCGTGTATTTGTTCCAGTGTGGCTGCTTCGTTTAGCAGTTGCTGCTGGTGGGGTGAACACGAAGATAAAATCTTGAAAAATATTTTGATTCGTCTTAACGTGCAAGACATGTTCCTCTTTTCGAGAGCAGTGACAGGATGAGAGGTTGGTAGGGAAAACAATACATTTTATGAACTTATGAACGGATGACAAAGGCCGCTGATCGTTTGTGTTAGATGAAAGGAGTAACTTGTTTCTAACTTAGTCGAACTTAGTTCTAACTCCAACTCTAATTCTAGTTCTAATTCTAACTCTTACTCTAATTCTAGTTCTAATTCTGACTCAACCCGTCAAACCCGTCTTTCAGTACAAAGGATCACCTATATGTACTGCTGCATTTTTGTTTTACTTCATTTTAGACAGACCTTACAACAGTAAAGATGAAGAGAGATTGTCCAATTTGTATGACACCTCAGTTAAATTTATCGCCCCACTTATCTAGAATTCACAAAACGGATAGTGAAGCGAAGAAACATTGGCTAAAACCTCAACGAACTTGGCACTCGGGGGAATCCCATTGCGCTTTTAAAACGACTGCTTGATCTATGCCTATGTTGCAAGAGAAACACTGTGAACCTTTTAAATTGCTCCATCCTTTCACGCGCAATGTTGTTGGAATGACCAGATCTGGTAAATTTGTTTGGGTGCAGAAGCTGGTGGAGCACGCGCAGCAGACCATTCAACCGTCACCCAAAAGAATTGTGTGGTGCTTTTCCCATTTGCAACCAGCATACACTAGTTTATTGCAATCGATTCCGTCGATTGAATTTGTCCGTGGTATTCCAGCAGATTTAGAGCAAGACTGGCATTTCGATCTAAACATCAACAATCTATTTGTGATTGACGATCAACTTCAAAAAGCTTCAAGCAATAACCAAATTATGAATTTGTTTACAAAAGGCAGTCAACACCGAAATCTTAGTGTAATTCACCTCCAACAAAATGTGTTTCATCAAGAAAAAATCAAGCGAACTGTGTGTTTGAATTGTCAATATCTGGTTTTATTCAAAAATCCCAGAGACAAGATGCAGTCCTGACATTGGCCAAACAAATGAACCTCGAAACACAACGGTTTCTTCAAACGTACGAGGACGCCGTCGACAGCGTCGCTGTTTTGCGTAATAAGTACATTTGGCGCGATTTTAAAAAAGTGACCGTTGGAGTGATTTTCATAAGAAAGGAGGTATTGGGCAAGGTTAGGCAAGCCGTCCAAGAACAAAAGAACTAATTTATTCCCCCCATTTTATTCATGAGTTTAGAAGACAAAAGAACTAATTTATTCCCCCCATATTATTTATGAGCAATGTCAGCCCAGAGATAACTTATGCATGCGCCCCAAAAAAAGGGTAATACAATGCATACTATACTGCTCATTAAGGGGGAGCGCGTTTTTGAGAGGGGAGATTAAAAAAGCGTTTGTGGTATACAAAAAATAATTTGCAGAACGTAATTTTAGTTACAATTTTTCCTTATGGTTTAAGGGAGGTTGGATACTTAAGGAGACCATCGCTGTTTGCATAGGAGAGTTAATGTTGTTTTTGTGCTGGAGAGATTTGGTTTATCTTAGTCAGTGTTTGATATATGGAGAAAAAATATAGCACGTGCGGTAAATGACATCATCTGTTGTCACGCTTGAAAAGCACCAACCGAGACTTCAGACATGGAAAGTGTTACTATTGTTCTGCATATTGAGATAAAATTGACAAAATTAGGAAGCCATGTTTTGGATTTTGTTCTGTATAAGGAAATCTGAAATGACATTTATCATGCTGCAGTTATAGACTAGCATTAAGAACTCGTTTCATCCCTTTCTATGGTGAGGTGAAGATATTAAGATTGCTCAAAATAGTACTTTCCACACATGAAAGCCAACTGCGTCACAAACAATACGATTTTTCTTAAGTACTAGAACTTGATTCGGGCAAGTAAAATCCATGTAGCATAAAGAGAGACAAGAAAACTCCCAGGCAATCAGTCTTCTCTTACTTGAGAAAAGCCCTTTTAAGTTTTTGCAGTTTGTAGGTTCGATAAGTTATATTTTGTGCTGGAAAAGCACTGTTTCCTTTTTTACAGACGACGGTTTGCTTTTGTGTTTGTTTGCAAGTGTTGGGTAGGGTCTGGGTTACTTGTTTCAAGAATTTGGTTTCGTACACCATATACATTTTTTGTCGTAAGTTTGGGAGAAGTCTCCAGTTCAACTTGTATGTTCCGCTGTTTAGAATCAGTTGTGAACTTGTTCATTCATACATGTTGCTAGAGTGGTTGGCTGCTTTCTGTCTTCCAGGTTGGTTTTCAAACGAAGACAGGACAGAAAGCCCATGCCTTTCCGCAGGCCGCTAAGATGGAACCAGGTATCAAAGCTTTACCAACAACAACAATTTTTATTTCCATCTATTTACAATTTACAATGTTTATATATTGATTACATACTACCGTAGTTCCATTGTTCATTTTAGTGTCGAGTTAAAACTATCACTCTGCTTCAGTGTTAGTAGTGGTATTATGACACTGTGTGGGGTCCAATTCGGTCTGTATATATTCCACGAGTAATGATTAGAGACAGAATTGAACAACAAGAATTTGTGTCGCAATGTTTTTTTAAAAATTGCAGTTTCCAAAAATGAAAGAAAAAAGTAACTAAGCTGTTACATTTTGTTTTCTGAAAAAACTGGTAAAGTACTCTCTTGTTTTGTTTTGGCCGCAGTTTTTCAGAGTTTCTCTTGCTGGTATCCATAGTAGCTATTTTCTTGTTGCTGGTTGGTCAGAATGCAAAGTTCGCATATTGTGATTGGTTTATTCATCTGTGCAATAACAGAACAGCATTTTGTTATTGGACCCCCTCTTTGACAGTTTTTGTTGCCAGTTTAAGAAAAATTAGTGTTGAATAAGTCAATCAGATTTGAGGAAATTGTAATTGTTAGAATAAAACATTGAAGTGGAGACAAAGTATATGTGACGTAAGCCATCCTCTTCTGTTCCAACCAGTTTGACCCAGATACATAAAGCTAGATATAAGACTAGTTAGACAACTATCGGGAAGTACTTGGAACTTGAATTTTGCCCTATGCCCATTAATGCCTTCACCTAATCCAGCAACACCACCCAGACTCGCACAATAACACACTCGCTTGCTTGTGCTTCTGAGCTTGCATGGTCACGCACAGCTTGAACAGTCGCTTTGTACACACGCGCATGGCATACACTCTGTGTGCATAAGGAGAAAACTTAGCAGCTATTTGTTATTATCATGAACTTTATCTTTATTTTTGTTTTGAATATTATTATTGTTATCATTAAGAGTTTGTGTTAATAGCAATATTAATAATTATATTAAACTACCAACCACGCTCGCACAAAACAAATACACACGTGTGCACGTTGGGAAAGATTTATCAACCTCTTTGGTTTCCAGGTTGAAGAAGAGAATGTTCTGTACCCTGGTGGCGATTCAGAGACAGACTTGCCTCTCTTGTACGTACTTCACAACGCAATAGCGATTACTGGCCAAAATATAGAAGAGAAGCCAAACCCTGATGTGTTGCGACTTAGAGAGAAAGTCGAGCAGCTTGAACAACTTGCTGGAAGGTGCGTTATGTTTAGTATTTTTCAGCTTTAAAACAGACGTTTTTCAGAAGTGTTAGGCTGCCATTCTATCCAGTGTTGTACCCTCCAGCTGGATTCCGAAGAAGACATGGGTTGGCAGTAAGAAAAAGCCGGTTGTTATCACTTTAGGATTCTATATCTTAAAGCGACAAAAGTAAAAATGGAGTCGGAAGAACGATATGCTCAACAAAAACCTCATTCCGCGTGCATAAGCTTCCCTTGTTTGCTATTTACTGGCGCCAGAAGCATTGAGTTGGCTCCACCTTTTTCTGTTTGTTTGTTTTTCGTGAAATACTGACATACGCTCTACGAGAGCAGTTCGCTGAACAACCAAATACGGTCTGTGACAAACAGTTGCAGTGCGCAGTCACGAAGCGCCGTTAAATTTTCGAATCTGAGTTGACCAAGAAACTAATTTTAGTTTTGAAAACCCTAGATATAAAAAGCTTCAATATGACACCAAAATCAACTCTAGAAACCATGTACCAGTTTGGTTTTTGAACGGATGAAAATAGCCCAAAATCGACTTTTTGATTTAAGACGAAAACTTTGTTTCTTCGATGGCCACTTTTTTCTAGTCCAAGAATTGTAATTAAAACGACTTATATCAGTTTGAAGTGTTAATGACAATGAATTAGAGTGTGCACTTAGATTGCTGTTTTATGGTCTTGGAGTTCTGGAAGTGCCGGTTAAAGCTGGTTAATTTTGACACTTGCGAAGGCGTCAAATCCACTCACAATGGCTGTAACCGTTAATGCTCTACTGCAGAACGTAGAAATAACGGAGCCAGTTCATTTTGTCATATCTGATATTAGTTCCCCTAGGCCTTTCATCTGACAAAATTAGGAGGATTTCGTTTTTTCAAAATTTCTGGACTTAGTCGAAAATTACTGAGAGGTGCTCTTAATATGCAAGATCAATTTGAACCTGCGTTATTTAGAGCGTCTTAATAACAGAGTGGATAGGACTTCAGAGTCGGACTCTGTTGCCCGGGTTCGATTCCCGGTGGATCCGTATGCAAGTTTTTTACTCGGGTCGGAGGTACAGAGTTGAGGTTTGGGCTCTGTTCTTTTTGCTTATTTTTTATTTTTTACTTGGAGCCAAGAAGCACTGAGTTGAGATTTCGGCTCCGTTCTTTTTATTAATTGAACCCACGTTAAAATAGTAGATTTAAATCCAAGATGGTGGACACAAGGCGGAAAAGCTTGTCAATGCTTAGTTTGGATACCTAAAGGTATTTGAATATCTGTGAAGAAAAGTATTTTGGAAAGCCTTAAAAGTACCCCTGTGCTTCGTCTTCAGGACTTCGCCGTTTACAAGACAAATACGTTAATCAGTGCAATCCAAAGTACCTTGATTTTGAACCTTACAGCTGAAGCTTACACTTGTTTTCATTCGTCTCAGCTTGGCGTTTGACCAAGGAAAAACTGGTAAATGTGCAATGAAACAACCGAGAGCAACTTTCATGGACAAAGAAAGTAGTGTCTAGAACAGCAATTATGATAATATAACTCAAAGTCATTCCAAGGAATCTCTCAGGATTTTAACCGAAACATGACATTTGAACACAAATGCGAGCCTTTCTTCGACCCCTGCATTGGTTTGGGTTTTAGTGTTCGAATGCCGGTCATAATCAACTGAAGACTTCGAATTTAGAGCTTATGTGAGTATTTAGTATTATCATGTATATCTACGCTGTTAACAAGAAAGGGGTCTAACGCAGAAAACTAGGCATCTGTTGGACAACAATGGTTTTTCTTTTCGGATCTTCTTCTTTCAGTCTTCTTTTAACTGCAGTTGCTTCAGAAAGCCAAATTTCTATAGGTTGAGCGAAAATGTATTGGGTTATTGTCAAATGTGTTTTGGGGAGTGGGGCATGCGCAGAAGCCACAAATTCGAAAAAGTTCATACGGCATTCTGATCAGTTCAATTTCTGGCCTCTTTTATTAGCTTTTCTCTTGAAATACTATCCTAGTTTCATGTAATGAAATGATTATCGAACTAGCACCTATAAATAGCGCGAAACTTGGAAAAAATCAACGAGTAAATTTTAGTCTCTCTGTCATGCTTCAGTAGACCCTTTTCCTGCTGACGCGCTTCATATTTTTGGTTCATCAGTACTAGTGTCTACCAGTGACTTGTGTTATATTCTGATTGTGAAGGTTTTCATTCGGATTACATCCTCAGCAAATTTTTGTGACAGCAGATGTTAGTACTGCTACTTGCAGTTTTGTTCGACAATGTGTTGTGTTGTAATGGTGCTCCGTCCAGCTCATTAATTTCAATTTATGTGCAACATTTCCTTTTAGATGTTGTAGTTTTGTATGAAACTGTTACACTACTTTTTTGTACCACACCATTTGGGAACATGTGTGCTAAAATCCCGCACATTTCTCGAAAAGAGTAGGGTAAACCAAGCGTTCTTTTGAGGGACACATAGCACGTTCCATCTTTTCCTTGTATTGAAATATTAGATCCACTTTGAGACCAGTCGGCAGTTTGTCCAACCAAACTTTAGAACAAGCTTCTAATAAGGTAGCTGTATCAACCCGGTTGGAAACTGATTTGTTGACAAAACGATTCACTTAAGTAAAACTCTGGTTGTTCAATTTATCTCATTGACTCGCTGTGTTGCTAACATGGTGAGTCCTGATGGTGCAGTGGGTGACGTGCCTGACTAAGGTCCAAGGAGATGTCGGCTATTCATATACACCTCGTTAGCTCACTGTGTTGCGGGCATGGAGAGAAAAAAGGAAGGGGAAGGGGGGGACTGGGGATGAGAGAAAGAAAGGGAGCACTTGCAGCCACGCCATTGTTTTCTTCATTTATACGTTCGCATGCGAACGTTAAAATCGCATTGGCTAAAGGTGTAAACATTTTTCATACTGCGCTTGTTGTTTCCCGAAATTGGAGGAGGAATATTTGTTCGATTGGTTTATGGAAGAAGTTTTGGCTTCGCTTGAAGCGAAGGACTGCAAACTCCACTGAAGACGAATCAGTTAAAAGGCTTACAACAGCTACATGATCGGAAAGATCTAATCGCCATATTGCCAACAGGATACGGCAAAAGTTTAATTTTTCAGCTGTTGGTGGTACTTGAGCAAAAACGGAATAGCCATTCAGCAGCAAGTGTTATCGTCGCTTGTCCTCTGACGACCCAGATAATTGTAGTACATTCAATGGGTCTTTCAGCTTGTAACTTGGTAGAAAACCTGGACAAGCTCCAGGATATTGAAGCAGGAAAGTTTAATATTGTCTACGCTTCAGCAGAAAGTGCGATAGACAGCGAAGGTTCTTCGGGCTTCGCTCAAGAAGGATTCAGTCGAACACAATCTTGGAAGCTGAATCCACTATGGAAGAGAATTGCTGAAATCCTATTGGCCAAAGCAGACATTGTGTGTACATGTTGCGAGTGCCACTGCATTTACCGCATCCTTCTGTTCTTCTTTGACCTTGTTTTCAAAGATACATGCACTGCTCACAGCAGCACACGAGAGTGGGCTGTCGATCTGCAATTCTTTGTAAACTTTCTTAATGGAAAATATACAAAGTTGGCTCGGTTCACAATCTTTGAGACAGCTTTTAGACTTGCTGTACTGTTCACACTCTTTGCCGACTTTAAACGTACGTGTAAAGGCTGATTTTAATTCTGGAGCTAGATACTCGTGTTGAAAACAAGCATTCACGGCTGTTCTCTCCACTGAGATAAACAAATGTTTCTGATAATTGTTTCACTGTTGCGATCCAAATTACTTTTCACGACGACAATACCATTTGGATAGGCAATGATAACCTTTAAAGAAGAGCCGCTCGAGGTGTCCATATCGTCGATATTCGCTTTAGACAACACAGAATCGTGAAATAATGACGATCTTTTATTCGTTGATTTAACAGGTAAGCGCAGTCGCAAATTCTTGCGATTTGTTTGACTGTTTCGTTCAGGGGTCAAATTTGAAGATTTCCTTTTTCCCGCTGCTCTGCTCGGCTTTGGCTCTGCACAATCTGGATTAAAATTTTCAGTTTCTACAGATGCAAGTCCCTTACAAACAAAGTCAAATAATGTGCAAATATTGCTGATCTTTCGGCTGCATATGTTACATACCAATCGCGAGAGGTTTCTTGAACGCGAGATCCCAGATATTCCAATCTTTGGAATTTCTTCTTCCCAATAATGCCCACGCCAGCTTGGCGCGCTGACGGCTTTAATATTTTTACGCATGACATTGACTTATAATCACAATAATTAAACCGTAGATTCCTTTTGCACAGGCGACATACTTCGTTTGGATTGTTTTCTTTCGATTTCCTACCTTTTATTAGTGACATTTGTGTATCGAGCAACGTGAAAAAAACCTGCACTTGTGCAGATGTCAGACAGTTCACCCTGAAGCAAAAGTAAACAAACAAGTTCGGCTTCATTTTGATTGGATAATGGGAAAATAAGCGTAATGAAGAAAACAACGGCGTGGCTGCAAGCGCTCCCTTCCCTTCTCTCCTTCCCAGTTCCCCCTCCACCCTCTTCCCCTTCCTTTTTTCTCTCCTCCCCCCTCCCCCTTCTCCATTTCCCGTTGCGCTTGCTACGCAGGCTAAGGGGTTCCGAGGGCTTGACTCCCAACCAATACTTTTTGACGTGATTATTTTTTGTCAGATGGTAAACTGGCTTGCTTCGTTTCAGATCGTCGGAACCATTCCAACAAGAGGTGATCTGTGAACTGTGTAACGTACTCTGCAGACATCCCCGCGGAGTGTCGCTCCACCTGGACTCACGACTACATAGGGACGAGTCCAGATTGCTCTTTGAAGAGTCATACCAGATGTGACTTGGCCTTGTTCCTAACGCTTAGACCGTCCAGATGAGCCGTTCTCTTTCATTGCATGAGATATGGCGATTTCAGTTGCCTCGACGCTACATTCCAAATTAGGTGTAGCCGAAGTCCTTTTAGTACATTCGAGATGCGATGTTCCGAAAGTATTCTCTTTCTTAATAAATCCAGATGTGATTCGGTGAGGCTCTTCAAAAAGAAGTACGTCCAGATCTGATGTTGGTGGAAGTCTTCCCTTCGACAAAACACTGCGAATGTGAGATGCTGAAGATATTCTACATTGAAGAACTTAATTCTGCAAAGGAATGTAAAGAGTTGAGACTCATTTCAAGATTTTATTTGTTGCTTAACAGAGTTGGTTGAACACTTTTATACAGCTATTTCAAAGAAGGTTGTCATAATAAATAGTCGGTTCTGGAACCGAGAGGAATTGTCGGGTCCAAGCATCACAAGCTACTTATTACTGTCATAGCATTAAAATTGCAAAATAAGGAGTGCTGGTTCATCATAGTGTCATGGCCATACAGTAACAAACTTCACGGGTTTATTATCACTCATTATGACTGTACCCAAAGTTTCTTTCGGTTCCAGTATCGACTATTGACTAAGACAACCTTTTTTGAAATAGCTGTAATTAAAAAATGTACAGTTGAGTGATGGCTGATTAAGGGCCGCATGGTGCAGCAACACGGTAGTGAAAGTGGGTTTTATATTGTAAGCCCCCAAACAGGGTTGTTAATTGAAGATAAGATCAGGTACCAACCACTCAACCGGCAGTGAAATGAGTTGTAGCATCGACTGTTGTTTCTGATTAGTTAAAGAAAGTTGCTGTTGGTTTGTGACAATTTGAGATCCTGTAGACAGTATAGTACCGAGTTGTTTATACAGAAAGGCCTGTTTGCCAAGAAATACCGTATGGCGTGAATGGTTTGAAAGAGATTTTGCTTTTCGAAAGTTTGAAAAAGGAAAATCTAGCAGTGTGAAGTTTTAATGTTTCTAAATTTTTTCTTTTCTACAAAAGTGAACTGTTACCCAAAACAAGAAAAATCGTGTGACCGTGTCAGCCAGTAACAGCGTGAACGTTGTGTAAGACATGTCGGTAAACAGAATGTATTTTCCTTAGCCTTTTTTTTCTTCCCATCTGTTCTTCTGGATTTTGGCTAAAATCGGAAACAAAAATCGCTCCTTCGTAGTGATAACTAAATGTTCATCCTCCTGAATCGGAAACTGATTAAGAGCGGCTGCCAGTAAATATCAAGAATCACGCGACAGTTGTCATTTTATCAATTTCCTTATATTTTGTCTGA
>JAOBRG010048007.1:7780-21957 GCA_027574985.1 Umimayanthus nakama | reverse complement strand
AGGGAAGTCTGTAGGGTACAGGATAGGGCAGGATTACTGTTCGGATCCCAACACACAGCTGGTGTATGCAACTACAGGACATCTTCTTCAGGTTAGTAGCGTGCTCATTTGTGGGAAGGGGTTAGAATCCATGGAATATAGCAGGAAAACTGATCAAGTTTCTACACAGCTGCTAAATGTAGCTACGGAAGACATCCTTCAAGTTAAAAGTGTCCTAATTTTATTTTTTGGGGAGGAGCGGGTAGGAAGTATGGGTAAGGGCAGGAGGAATGTTGAGATTCCTACAGTCAGTTGGTGTATGTATCATCCGGACATCTCCGAGGCATGTAGTGTACTGTGTGTGTGGAGGGGGAGAACTTTTGAAATTCCTACTCACGCTAAACACAGTGCATGTTACAACTTATTACTTACCTTATTCAGCTTCACTTGTCTTTTGTCGTTTTATGAAAATCCTTTATTCTTCTCTTTGTTTCCTTTTACTTTCCTTTCATATTTAATTTCATATACATTTTATTTCTATTTCTTTAGTTTGTAATATTTTACAATTGTACCTTTTTGCGTTATTTTCTTTAGAACTTTTTACGTCAGTGTGTTTTCTCGTTGCTTTATGTTATCCTCCATTCTTAGTTTTTTTCCTCGTCTTACCGTAGTTTACCCTACCTTACAGTTCTTTTGCTACATTTTTAATTAATTTTCATTCTTTCATAACCCAGTCAAACAATAACTAATCATTTTTTGTTTTGTTTTGTTAGTCCTTGGTACACAACTCCCAAAGTTTCCTCCGCTTTACTCACGTTATCTTGGACGAAATCCACGAAAGGGACATGGACTCAGATCTTCTTAGTTTGATCGTTAAGCTGATGGCGGAAAACAGTCCGCAGACCAAAATCATTGTCATGTCTGCGACTATTCAGGCAGAACTCTTCATGAGGTAGGTCTTGGTGTCGCAAAGGTCAAGTGTTGGTTCTTCACTGAGGGAATCAACCTGATCCTTAATGCTTGATCTACCTAACAAATAAAACCTTATCAAAAATGACTAAACATTTGTAACTTATGCAAAACGATTTTTGCAAGTTAGACAATCAGCAAAATACGGGAGTTGTTCTACTTTCTAACTTTCCTTTTTATTCTTGAACAGTATGCTATTGGAGCTTGTAAACGTTTTCTTTTAAATTTAACAGTTATGTTACTAATTTCAATGCCAAAACAGATTTTGGTTAAATTCAAGATGGTGGCCCAAGGTGGTGGACATATTGTACACTGACTGTTGTTGCAGCAGCAGTTCTTGATCAAAGAATGATCGTTTTCATGGCAAATAATTAGCAAGGACGATTGACCGAGAAATAGAATGCTTGACTTGCTAATACTGATAGTTTCCATGTTTTATTACAGAAACCAGAGAACAAGTCCTCTTCTTGGTTTCTCTGACAGCTATAAATGTTACAATTTCTTTTCGATGCACTGAAAATACTTTTAGGTTGTATTTTACGTTTCTATGTGGTACATCTAGCCGTGCAAGAAATCATGAACTACTGCAAATCACTACACTCAACAGAAGTGACTGTTCTCAAATTTTTGTCGATTTCAGCCTGAAATAGTTCTTAATCTTTGGTTATTCCACTGGAAACAATAAAACGGCACTAAGAAATACGTTTTTGGTATTGTTTCATTCTGCTGTACTGATGCGAAAAAAATTGAAACTGTCTATACATTGTCCGCGAACGTCACGAGCTTGCTATCACTCCTCCAGCTTTTTCTAACAGGTCTTCCTATACATGCACATCTCATTCTGTGTACAAGAGTTAAACAAACGTTCTTGAATTTTTCTGATCAAAGTTTCAGCCTGGTGATTGTTCTTTGCTTGCTCTTAATTTTTGGGCAAATTTCAGCCTGGGTATTCTTATAAAGTTTGTTCTTATAAAAAAACGTGGATCATGTTGAAGTTCATCAGGATATGGATATCTACCTTTTTATGATTTGTTTTGTACAGATACTTCGCTAGTAGTGTTGAAGATGAAACTATCCCTCATAAGGCTCTGTTTGTCGGTGCCAAGAGATTTGCCGTTGAGGAAATTTACCTGGAAGACCTGAACCGCCACTTTGGAGCAAAGCTCAGCGGCCCTTACAAGATGGAGCTGCTGCAGACCATTGGAAAGTTCAACCAAGTGAAGCTGGCGACGTATCTTCTTGACGACGACAATGATCCTGACGAGGAGTAAGTGCGAGCTCTTGGTAAAATTTTGTTACCATCAAAGTTAAAACGGGGCTGGGGTAGATTTTTTTTTCAAAATTACTTTTAGCTAGATTGGTCGTCCAGGATTGTTCGTTTTAGTAAATATGTTGAAATGTTTTTTTAACTATAAAATAGAGTTTATCTTCTCCCTTTTCTCCTGTAATGACTATGACAATTGCTTCCTTTTTCACTTATCGTTCACTGGTACAATGTCTTCACTCCAGTATATATATAGCTGGAAGTTCAGTAACAAGCTAATTTCTGATCTATTTTATCAGAGTGGAAAAGGTTCGTAGTCTAACTGACGAGATGTGCAACCGTAAGTTCTTGGAACCAGGGAAGTTAAATGAAAAGCCAAAGCGTTTGAAGCCAGATATACAGATGAATCAGGAATTGTTCTTGGAGCTCGTAAAAGTTACAGCCATACCTGGAGAATCCATTCTTGTCTTCCTACCCGGTAATCCTTTAAAATCTTTGTTTGTAAATATCAAATTTAAGAACGGTTGATATTCAAAACAATGAAACATTCAACACTTGCAATTGCTGGGAATACCTCTGCATATATGCCTGAACTTGCCTTGCTAATGGTGCAATTCATAAATGAAAAAAAAAACTTACGCGGACACTGATCAAGATTCCATTATTAAGGTTTTGAATTTGCCAGAATATCTTTCACTGTTTATGTTTGAAAAGGCCAATTTAAGCGGTTTCAACTTTTGCCTACGACTCGCACGTGCAACAAACCTAGGACGTATTTTAGCGGTTGTCTTTAGCTCCTGTTTTGCCCTTTGAGAAACTGGGAAGAGCAAAAACACCAAATATGGTTTGATTTTTCAAAGATTGTCCCCAAGGGTTTTACAACATGGTTTAAAACGCTACAACTTTTGTCGAGTCGGACGCAATTGTCGTGGACAAGTTGTTGACTCAAAGCAATTCGTGTCTTAAGGGTGACGTAGGTCGGTTCCGTGCATGTGCGAGTTGTAGGCAACAAGTTGTTTTGTGTAAGTTGGCCTAAAAAGCAACCTTGCTTGAGTATATCTCTTACTAAACCCAAATCGAGTTCATTGACTATAAATTAAGATTTGGTTGGATTTTTGAGACAAAATGTGGCCGAGGGGCAGTATCCTGACCCTCGATGGGCTGGAGCTCTATTTTTTTACCATGAATGGATTGATTGAGATTGTACGCCGCGCTTGTCACTAACACTAACCCGTACTCCCCGCTGGCATTACGTGCAATCTAGACAACTCAAGAACCAATCAGAACACGTATCTTTGCTACGCAATAATGCCTCATGGCGACAGACGACAAGCGAATGGTTTCAGAAATATGCTCAACCTGCTGTTTCATGCCTACGTCTATCCCGATGTGATCTCTTTTCTCAACCATAGTAATGTGTTATTCAGGCGCATCAGGATTTTTTGAGTGTGTTTTTAGTATGAGAGTTTAGTAATACGAATTTGCTATTTACATTTCCTAGGTGTGTCTGCAATTGACAGTTTGTATGACATGCTTGTGATATACGAGAAGAAACAGGGGACCGGTTGGAGCTGTCCCATAAGGCTTTTTGTTTTACATTCTTTGGTAGGTATTGTTAGTTTGGTTCATATGAGTTTAGACAGCAGGAACGGTGCTTTCAGAGAGAAGGACTGCTAAACGTTATCCTCCTTGCTTCTCCTTTTCAGTTCTGTTTCAGTCGTTTAATTTGACCTTGTTTTTGTGTGATAATAAGTAAATGGAAGAAGTTAGAATGCCTTGGTATGGCTGTGAACAAATACTGTGGCAAATTCTAGTCGGACATTCGTCCTACAACTGAGTTTCCACGTTCTTATTCGATGAAAACTACAAGAGATGACCATTTGGTTCTTCTTGTATACTATTGCGTTGTGTAATGATTTCTATTGTTTTATGTAGCTGTCGTTGACAATGCCGTCCTCTTTGCTACTGAAAGAACGACATCACTTTTGTTATATTTCTTAAAAAGTACGCAAATTTAGATTGGTTGAGCGAGTTGTTTTTTTCGGAAACAAATAGTTTTGTTTCACGTTAAGCAAATTTCACTTGTCAGCTGGGCCAAATTCTCTGTCAATAAATGAGCTGTTTCCTTCACATCAGCAAATGAATACCGCTGTCTGGGATGTTAACGTCACTAAAGGCTGCTTCCAGCTTTGCACGTGATCTGTATATCATCTGATATGATAATTCTGGCTATGCCGGATAGTTCTGCTTGAACTGCAAGTTCTTCTCATAATTCAGAACACTTTGGTTCACATCAGATCTATTTTGGACCCTCAAAGCTTTGATTTCGCCCTCGGGCAACATCAAGCGCTTCGGGTCCATAAATCAACTGTGACCCACAGCGACAGTCAATAAATATGTAATATTTCATAGCTGATGTAATTACGTTTCCTGGCCACATACGAAAGGCTAAAGCGTGGTATCATTAACCAAAATTTTAAAACAATAACGGTTATGTACGTCTTTAGTAGAAGCAAGAAAAATACAGGTCGAGAAACCACTTTAAAGTTGCTACTCTTTCTCGAGAATTGGATTTGCAAAATTAGGCCGTGCATGTTTCTTTTTTGTGTGGTTAAACTTTTCAATGAAAGCCACGATTATCGCTGCATGCAATGCCGCAAATCCAATCCATCACATTGGTTTCATAGTATTTGGCCGAAAGAAAAAACTCTACCCTCGATTATGCGAAAATTCTTATTCAACAGAACACCAGTTTAATAACTACTGTATAATGTCGGCCGGTGCCGTACGATGATCTACAGCTGCAGTTTTAGAAATACTGTTTTTTTTTCTAGCGACTGCGAGCAGCAGTTTCGCTTTAATCTTATATTTATGAAACGTACATAAGCTTAAACAATGAGCGACACAAAACAACTGAGAAAGGAGCATGAAGAGTTAAAAAACCAGCTAAGAACCTTGCTGAAGGAACACGAGGCCCTTCGTTCCAAAATGGCCGACAAGCTTGATAAATGCCATTCAGCCACTACAGACGACGTGCAAGACCTAAACACTACCGTAGAGTCCTTATCAGCTTGGATTTTTTTTCTTTCTCTTTTCAGTTCCTAGTTCGTTTCTCCTCTTTTGCTACGATGCATTTTACTCCTAAGTCGAAATGTAAATTTAAATACTTCAGTATGGCCTTTATTTTTCTCTTTTACGATGTGTAAGATGATATATGCCGACTGTTCCGCCTCGATTAGTTAGGCTATTTGCGGATCAGTCTGTAAACCAAACAAATGTAATTATTGTTATAGATACTATAATAGTATTGAAGTAATAATAAAGTTGAAAATAAAGTACTTACAGGTAAGGGGAAAATGGGAAATCTCTGTGAAACTGACAGGTCGCTCGGTTGGTTCTCTTGCCAGATCCCATTTGAAGATCAGCTGGACGCATTCTCACCTCCCCCTGACGACCGAGCACACGTGGTGCTGACAACTAACATTGCTGAGAGTTCGGTTACCATTCCAATGGTCCGAGTGGTTATCGATTTTGGCCTTAAAAGGCAACTCCGCTATGACAGTAAGATACGATGCAGCGTGCTTGAGACTGAATGGATCTCCAAGGCCTCGGCCAAACAACGCAAAGGTATCAAGAAATCTGAAAAGACTGTTTGTTCGTGAGTTTTCATTACTGCATAGTAATAAACAACCACTACTTTTAGATTCACAAACTTCGCCATATATATGTTACTTGATAGAGTAGATGATATTAAACGCTCCAGAATGTTTCGTGATTAGTGCAGTTTTCAAACAAAAGCTCAAAACTACTTGAGATTAACATGCCAAATCAACCAACATTTCCAGATGATTGGCGGATGGCACTGGACCAGAAAAAGGAGGTCGGAAGGGTTTCTGTCGATTAATCAAAAGCGTTTGATTCTTAGTGCAACAGCTTACTAGTGGAACGAAATTAAAAAGATCTCATTAAGAAGATCGTAAACAGAGGGTGAAGTGTAACGGAATCTTTTCCGACTGGGTGTCACTTCACTGCGGCGTAACTCAAGAAAATCTATAAGGTCCTTTATTGTTCAACGTCTTTAAAGTGACGCGTCAATAAATATGTCCAAAACTCCTCCGTAGTGATGAGAGAACTCCGTACGCCGATGATTTTTGCGCAGTTCTGCTTCAGTGCACACTTAATAAAGATATGCTCAAGTGCCGTCCGATTGGTTCATTGAGAACTTCCTAGAACATAACGGTCCCAAATACGAATAATGATTGTAGGGAAATCCAGTTACAACTATGGTGTCAAGATTGTAAACAGCACCATACAAATTGTAAATACATGTAACTTGAAAACCCTCGGGGTAACATAGGACAAAAGCTTGGCATTTTAAGCCAAATTTCACAAAAATGCTTAGGAAAACCTATGTCAAGATTGCAGCCATACCTCGCCTTAAACGCACGGGGACTATTCGGTACACTTTAATAGCGCTGTGTTACGCTTACGTATTGCTTCGCCTTGATTATTGTAGCCCTGTATTGATACGAATCAACAATTCTGTGAGAAATAAACTTGAACATGCAAACCACAATGGCTTAAGTTCATTAACGAACCTGGGTGATGACGTAAGCTACGATTCAGTCCTAAACTTAACCTCTGTGCGCTCGGTTGAGCATGGACGGCTGAACGATCACTAGTTATTTTTTTAGAAGTTTTAAGCAGCAGAGTCCAATTTACATTTCAAATTTCTTAAGACTTGTGCTATGCCATGCACCTTACGAGGTTACGGCCATAATCTAGTTTAGGAATCCTACAACCTCTACTTATCTACACTGCTGATATGGTCGTACTATTTCTCGCATCTGGAATCAGTTACCATTATCAACAAGATCTTCTACCTCTCTGCTTCCATTTGAGAACCTAATGATACTGCTTAATCTAACTGGCTGCCAATGCAACAAATGTGTATGGTTTCGTAACTTTAATGTCCTTTGACATGTTATATTATTGTTAGTTAGTTATTAGGTATCATATATTACCATTAGTATTAGTTGGTTGTTACGTAATACCATAGTTTTCGTATAATCGACCAATTTTATCATGAGCCCTGACTCAGGAGATTTTGGCAACCACTCCCTGTGTAATCGACTCTAAATAAAGAACTATTATCATTATTATTATTGTTAGTATTGTTATTAATATTTTGTTACTTAAACTTGTTAATGTTTTGCTTTTAACATTGTTCTATTTGCAACTTTATTTTCACCACTTTATCTTGGTTGTAGGACGCACGGGTCGTGTATTTGAAGGGAAATGTTTCAGGATGTACACCAAACCTTTCTACAATTCCCTAAAAGAGTACGATCTTCCCGAGATGCAAAGCGCCCCTCTGGATAGACTCGTTCTTCGTATTAAGCACATTGGTAAGATCCACGTTGGCTATTTTAACTCGCGTGACTTTGCAAAGTGAATGTGAAAATTGCTCACTTCCTTGCTCAGCAGTAGGTATGAATCTTACAGTTTTCTTATAAACGAAAAAATAAACAAAATGAACTTCGGTATGGCTTCTTTGTGGCAACACATTTGATTACAATATCAATAATTTTGGTAACAAAGGGCTTTGAATATATAAAGTCCTGCCGCTTGACGAAATGAACTGCAGAAGAAAGTTGTAGAACACCGAGCGGCTGTTCTCAAGTTTTACAACAACGATCATAAAATCCTTGCAAGACAAAGGAAATATAACTTACCTGCAGTTAATTAAATCTGCTGAAGATGTTATTATTCATCTCATAGTAAGTCGAGCGACTAAATATGTTTATCTTGAACAACTTTTAGTTTCAATCAAGAAAATCTGAATGAAGTTGTTTCCTTGAATGTTACGTTTCTGCAGCACGCGACGTAATCCTTGTAAGCTTTTGTTATGTTTAATGAAATTGTCCATCATTCAGTTAAATTTGAAATTTGGCAGCATAGGATGTTCAAATTAGGGTTTTCAGGTTACTGTCAGACATTACGACGTTGACTGGTCTTTGTTTTTGTTTATCGTTATTCGTGGTTTGCTCTCTGGCCTATTCCAAGATCTTTGTGAACAAATAGGTGAACTTAGAGTCTAAGAATATACTCAACAGCTTTGTTGTTTCACAGGAAGGGCGATGTTTCCAGATAGCACACCTTCACACCTTCTAGGTCAAACCATAGAGCCACCAAATGTAAAGAACATCAACGAAGCAGTTGGGACCTTAGCAGAGATTGGAGCTCTCGAAGGTACTTCGTCCAACTATAAAACTTTCACGAGTCAATACTGACTGTTGAGAAAGCAATGTTGACAGTGATGCTCATGACGAAATAATGGAATACTTAAACAAAGCGCGCATACCCACTAGTTGTTCCTGGCGCTTTGCATTTCTAGTTTAAGAATAATAGAAGCTGTTAGAAACTAAAACTAGTATAGTTATCTATAAGCGATTAGTATTATTAGGAGTTGCTAAGGAAATGCGTGTTTATTTCACCAACAAAATGGTTAACGAACTCCAAAAGGAATTTGGTGAACTGCAACGAAATTGGCAGCTTTAGCTTTGCCAAAACAAAAAATTTAAGCATTTAGGAAGTATACCGCGCTGAATATTGAATAATTTGTTTACTATAACTAGAGAACTTATCATCGTAACGATGTTAAACTTTCCAAGGTTATTTATGATGCCTATTTTTGATAGATTTTGTAGTTTTATGACGTCACAAAAGCCCGATGTACACGGAACTACTTTTATCTTTTAGCAAGTGACGAGTGTGCAGACTTCACTGTCCTGGGAACAGTTGCCATGCGTCTACCTTTGGACTTGCGGCTATGTCGTCTCGTCCTTTATGGTGCGTTGTTTGGTTGCCCGTGCGATGCGATCGTTATGGCAGCAGCACTTCAAACACAGGATCCCTTCACGTTGCCTACCAAAAAGCTCTTGAAGGAAGACGCGGCATTTGTAAAGTCGCTTAAACACAGCGCAAACCACCGACAAGAGTTTGATGATGGGCATTACAGCGAGCCGATAATGCTGAGGAACTTGGTTGTTTGCTGGCTGGAACATGTTGCAAGATATTATTCTGAAAGGCGCTCAATTGTCGACAGAATGGTAGGTTTCATCGCTTGAGATAATGTCTCGAAGTAGTAGACTGTGAATCTGTGGTGGTTTGACGTGTTATTCTGTGGGTTTCCGGTGACAATCTTTAAATCTCATCAGATTTTGAAGGTAGTTGTGACCAATTTAACTTTTTTGTTGTAAAGTATAAAAACGATTATTGCTTTTTGTGTTTTTGGTTACAATTCTATGGTAATTAAGTCGCACTCATTGAAAGAGGGATTTTTTGTACTCGTTTGTGATTGAGGACAACAAGTTTGGCTTAGTAAGTTTACCAGACTTTTCAAAAGGAAGGACTAGAAGAGAGCAGACTGCGGATGGCTGTGATCTTGTTGGTCCGTTTTTACCTTTTTGCTTAAAATCGGTTGGTTTTCTTCTCTTTTACAATTAAGGGGAAGAAAAAGGAAGGAGGCATTGCAAAGAGTCTGCACGCTGTGAGAGAGGATTTCTGTAGAAGTAATGCTGTTGCACCCAAGCGTTTTGTACCGATAGAGAGGATGATCCACGAAATCGCATTAAACACAGAGAGAATGTTGCCACCAGATTCAAATGCGTGTTATAAGGTAATGTTTTTCGCCGAAATGAGCACAAAATTATGTGCGTGCTCCTAGCTTGATAGAGTAAGTAAGCACCAAGAATACTGAACATACAGATTGCAAAACTAAAACTCAAATCGAAGACAATGAAAAGGCCCAAGAGATAAGATGGGTTGGGAACTAACTCGTCTTGTCACGAGAGCTCTTTTTTTGCACTAGACTGTCGTTTTTCTAAAAGTGTGCCCGATAATTTTCTTCCCACTGGTCGCACTGCCAATGATTAGGCAGACTTTTTCTAAAACGATCGTCTGTTTTGAGCTTTTGATAAGATGGGTTGGGAATTAACTCGTCTTGTCACGAGAACTCTTTTTTTGCACTAGACTGTCGTTTTTCCAAAAATGTGCCCGATAATTTTCTTCCCACTGGTCGCACTGCCAATGATTAGGCAGACTTTTTCTAAAACGATCGTCTATTTTGAGCTTTTGTTATACTTTGTCCTCTTATTATTCACTATTATTAAATGGCTGACTAATTTCGCGTGATGTGATTGGTTAATTCCAGGTCCGTAAGTAGCCGCACGGACTTCTAGCTCTCGATCACCGTTTCAAATCCGTATTAATCAACAAAGCCTTATATTAAACATCTTAGGAGCCTCGTTTGCTCGGTCCGTACGGCAAGTAATGGATCCTCGTTTTTTCCTTCCTTGTTTTCGTGGTCCTCGCGCTTCGCGCTTGGGCCATAAAAGAAGGAAAAAACACGGTCCATAACTTGCCGTTCGGACCTCGCAGTCGGCTAATAAGAGGTATTTACATACTACCAGTTGCTCTTTGAAGTATCGCTCTAAGTAGGGGCGATCTACATTTTGAACCGAGTATAAGAAAGAATGTTTTCATAATGCCCAATTAACAAACACGTTCTTTATCAAGACGGTGTCATCAAGCAGGAAGTTCCGCTACCAAAGGGACTAGTCACACCGATCACATATTTATTAAGCAGTCAGCTTTGGGTAGTAAGCATCTCTGATTTTGCGCTTCATTGATTTCTTACTTGTTGCCCAAAATGTGAAATTCAAAATGAACTATCTGAATGCAAAATTTCGAAGCTTGAGCTGCCAGGATAGGCTAAAGTTACAAAACAACGCTAGCAGTCATTACGCAACTGCTACCCAATTCGTGCGACCAAAAAGTAATCGGGTTTAAATTAGCGGGGCTTGTTTTGTATAATTAAACATGGATGGAGAAAACTGTGTCAATTTTGTCAAAATGAGAGCTTCAAGTGCTAATTTCAAGGTAATGTGTTATCCTTTAAAGCAACAAGTGATTGTAATTGCTTTTGGGTTTTTTTTGTTTATTGAAATTGTGTTTTCTCAACAGGTGAAAGAACTTCTGAAACATCTGTCCAAGAATCAGCCAAGGTCGGGAAAAGCTCGTGGTGATGCAGCGAAATCGAGGCTACCACTGGGCACACTCTTCACGAAAGAATCCATTGTACTCCACGCTGTCCTCTGTGCAGCATTAAACCCTACCATTATCCAAGGCAAAGTAGTCAAGAGCAAAGATGCACAAAAGAACAAAGAAAATCCAACTAACGAAGCACAGCTGGAAGAGAGCACAGAGTTTGATTTTCGGAGATCAGTGATTGCTCCTAAGATTCCAAAAACGCTAATTGAGACGCCGGATTTACTGGAAAAGGTACTGTTGTGGAACCAGTAGGAAATTGAACGAATAGGAAGCTATCGTATACAAGTGACAGGGAACTTTTGGCATATTTCAGATGATCCGACTTTGAAATTTACATTTATTAAATTGTATCGCGTTTTTACGATTTGACAGAAAGGCTTCATTTTTATCCTAGAGAACTATTGGATATTTTTATCATTAAGTAAAACCACTGGCCGTACTCAGGGCGTATTTATTTACAACTCAAAATGCTAGACGTTATGAGTGGATTCAACAAGAATGATGGCCTTAGTTTTACAAAAATTGTGAAACAAGTATGTTTTATTTAGGCTCCCTGATGCGAAATAATGACATCCGCAAAAAAAAATTGTCTAGCAGTTTCTCGTAGGTTGAAGCCAAAAGTAGCAAAAGGTTCAGTTTACGCGCGCAAGCTAGTTTTGCCAGCCAAATTGCGTAAGTATGAGTAACGAAATATGTTATCTACCGAATTATAAGATTACGGTTCCGTAGTAGATGATAAACAAATGATTGATATTTGTCACATTTTTCAGGTTTTGAAACGTACTTGTTCTCCAACTGCCATTATGAAAGGGGAAGACAACAGCGTTGTTCTTGAGTATGTGTCCGCAAATCAGCAAAAAGTGCAACATCGAAGATTTGAGAAGGTAGTCAACGACATACCATTTGCAGCACATGCCTTGAATATGTTCAGTGAAGGAAGAAAAACGTTTCCTGTTCAGCTCCCAAAGGAACAGAATGCATCAGTTGGAGATGAGGATGACCTGATAAAGCTCAAAGCCCCCCTCCAGCCGTATCGTATTCAATGGGTGCTGCTTAGTGTTGGTGGTGCTGCGCTTAAGCTTGGTTCTAGGAAATGTATACCCAACATGGAATGGAGAAATCCTATTGGCTTTGTCTGTGACACAGATGGTTTAGAACACTACGGAGTGGGGTACGAATTCACTGGTGGTTCAACCGTGTCAGGGCAGTTGCATGGCGTTACAGTGCTACCTGCAGACAACGGCAATCTCATGGCTCTGGCGCTCCTGCTTACATTTCACTCTCACAAGTTTGGTGCCCGTCTCCAGATTAGTTCTAGGGAGAGTAGGATTCTGTCTGTTGAGCTTTTCAAACAGAAGTGCAAATTCAGTGAACAATACCCTTTGACTCCAGAGATACTCTCGGTAATCAATTTAATGAGAAGAAGTATCACGGAAGCCTTTCGTTACAAGGGGGACAGCCGTTCAGGGACCATTCCACCTGGTTCTCTACGTCCCTTACTGGATAAGTTAGTAAACGAAGTATTCAAGCCAAGAAAATCAAACCCAGAAAACAGACCGTTACAAGTAATGACACCAGAGGGCTGTGACAAAGATGTTTCGCAATCGCAAGAAGAAAACCTGGTTACGGTTTCTGCTTTTGAGTCTGACTGTGGGAATTCATTGAGCGCTGATATGGAGGAAACGGTGTTTTCCCTTCTTAAACCATATGATGTTCATGTACTTGAACGAATCAACGAGATTGACAGAAACTTATACCAGAATAAAGGAG
The DNA here is from genome assembly GCA_027574985.1 of Umimayanthus nakama. Taxonomy (NCBI): domain Eukaryota; kingdom Metazoa; phylum Cnidaria; class Anthozoa; order Zoantharia; family Parazoanthidae; genus Umimayanthus; species Umimayanthus nakama. Next base: position 8,861 of record JAOBRG010048007.1, on the reverse strand, counting down.
ATGGCCTGCTTATGCATTCCCACAAGGACACAAACCATGGTAGCAGCTTACACGCTGGAAAGGAAAAAAGTGCTGGGAAAATACAAGAAAAGAAGAAGGTGAAGAAATTAAAGTTCGTTGATCTTGCTGAGCTTGTGAATTCATGTGAAGAGAGCAACTCCTTAACGACACCCTCAGGAAGGACTGAAGTAACATCAAGTTATGGTCCGATTCTGCAGGATAACGGGTTATCTGAACCTGAACAGCAATTTGCTAAACTTCAACCGCACAGTGACTTGAAGAAAGTGAAGACTAACGTATCTCGCCCTGAATGTATTGCAGCAATTTCAAACAGACACAGCGAACCAAGGAATGGCCCAAAGACAAAACTGGGTACCAAAACTGACCGTGGAGATATGTCCTTGTTATATGCATCAAGTGGAAGCAGACACGTAGAGCCAAAACGAGACCCCAAGGAAAAGCAAGGTACCAGATCTGCTACTCTACAAGTACCTTTGTCGTGCGAAGCTGTTCGAAGCAGACACGCGAAGCCAAACAGTAGCCTAAAGACAAGGCAGGGTACCACGTCTGCCTACGTACCAATTCCTTTGTCGTGTGAAGCAAATCGAAGCAGACACACGAAGCCAAAGAGAGACCCCAAGACAAAACAGGTTACCACAACTGGCATCGTACACGTTCCTTTGTCGTGTGAGGCAAACCGAAGCAGACTCGCAAAACCAAATAGTGGCCCCGGAACAACGCGGGATACTACATCAACTGGCCACGTACAAGTTCGGTTGTCGTGTGCATTAGTTCGAAGTAGACACAGTAGGATAGCAAAGAAGAAGATTGGAAGCAAATCGAGTTGGCTTGACGCCTTGTGGCCAAGCGAAAGTGCAAATGATCTTGTCTACGCAAATGGATCATACTGGTTAACCATCGATATAGATCATGCTTCTCTAGGGAAGAGAATGCAGAACTTCGACTACCTGAAAATAATTCCGGCAGCTGACAGGGAGTCTTGTGTCACATCGGAAAACGATAAAGGATACTCCTTTGCTGAAGACCAAAACAGCTTTAGTCCACTTGAAGAAGTGTTGAT
>JAOBRG010047896.1:0-21963 GCA_027574985.1 Umimayanthus nakama | reverse complement strand
ACTGGTGATTTTAGCTTAGCTGAAGTCGTTAAGATATTTGCACCGATCTAGCTTTAATTGCTTTGCGTTTGGTGTTCGGTTATGCGCGTTTTATACTTTTGTGTCTTCTTTATATTCTCATTACGAGTTTGAGATACTGTTATGTCCGGTGTTTTTAGTCATAGAGATTACTTTGTGGTTGGTGTTAGTTAGGAATATTTGGTTATCGTGGGCAAACAGCTTAACAAGTTAGGATAATTACGTCATGATACAAGCATGTTGGTCACGTTTGTTTCAAGTTGTTTGAAATACTTATTGTTAATGGAGTTGTTTCAAATACTTGTGTTAATGGAGTCACATTGTTTAGCCATTTTATTTATTTACTTACTTTCCTTTCTTTTTTCATTTTAATACTTTGGGATTTATATTTATATTATAAGTTGTACGCCACACTGGCCTGTTAAAAGCAGGGCGAATGTATGTCGTGCTTTACTAATGCGTGACTTGATATCTTCGCATGTGCCAGCGGTTTTGCGAATGATGCTACCCAGTTACTGAAATTCTTCCACTTCTTCTACTGATTCCTGTCCAATGTTAACTGTACCGTCCTGCTTTGCCATCACTTTTATACAACTTTCTCCCCTGTAATTTTAAGGTCCTATATCTTGCAACGTATATCCTGTAATCTGTGCGTCAATAGTGCTGTACCGTCTGCAAACTCCAGGCCTCCAAAGTGCTTACCAGCTGCCATATGCCTCTCTTGTCACCAACTCTAAGGCCATAAAGAACAGCAGAGGGAGGACAGCAAACATTCCTGTCTCACGCTGCTCTGCATTTCTCTGTCATTAAATCCGCCTCTGTGTACAACTTATGCTGTAAAAATCCTTCATACAGGTAGAGCTTTCTGATGATGTTAACAATAGCATCTTCCACAAAGTTTTTCATATGGATACTGTCGAAGGCCTTTTGAAAATCCCCAAAGCGCATGTATACCGATGACTGCCACTCCACTGACTGCTAAATGATACGTTCTACTACGACCTCTTTTAAATCCGGCTTTTTCATCTCTAAGTTTGGTGTCATCTGCGCCTTTCATGCTGTTTAATAACAACCTGCAAATGACCTTGCTTGTACTACTATACAGCATAATCCCTCTCCAGCTTTGGCAATAACTAAGGTTCCCTTTCTTTGACAAATTAATCAGTAGACCTGTTGCCCAGTCCTCCGGTAGTTCCTCCACCTTCCCGGGTCATGTTTGTTATATCAAGTGACAATGAGCCCCGAGTTGCGTCACAAAGAACGCAACAATATACTGTCACTGTTGAACAATGAACGATGGCACCTCACTAGGTATATCGAACATGGCCCACCTTCCAGATGGCGTTTAGGAAGCCATGTAGGGCGTTCACTAATATACCTCCTCCCGCCTTAATGGCCTCTGCTTGGATGTTATCAGCTACAACTACTTTATTGATCTTTAGATTTTCCAGCGCATCACGAACTTCGCTCTTTGAATAATTTTCTGTGCGTATCGGCAATTCCGAGCCTTTGGTGAAGTTCGGAGGATTCGATGGTTCTTGTCACTTCGAAGTAATCTTTCCAACGCTTTAGCTCTTCCTCCATATCTTTACTTACTTTCCCTTGTCGGTCCTTGATCAGCTTGTTCTTATTTTGTGATTTCTAGTGATGTTGTACACTGCCCATAAATCACTCTTCATTGCAGCGTTCTCTGAAGCCTTGGCCAAACTTTTCACGTAATTCCGTTTGTCCTCCCTGCAACTTCTTTCCACTTCCTTGTTGCTTCCCGATACTTTCTGTTTGCCTTCCTCATCTGGTTCCTCGTTTTGGCAGCATTTGCGTCGCTCTTTGCAGCTTTCCTCTTGTCTGTTTTTTCATGTCTCTTCAGATATCCTCTCTCTTCCTTCCTCCTTTTTTCCAAGTACCTCATAACGTGTGTCGATATCGAACGTTTTCGTCGTTTTTTTCATGCATTTTGCCTAAATTTATTTTTTTTCTGACATTTGCGATGATGTTTTGCCGACTGGAGGCGAAACAATTGGACTCTGGGTCCCTTACAAGGCTTGTCTCCATATTAGAGGAGGTGACAGACCGCCACGCCGGCTTAGCCTACTCTTATCGATAAGTGTGTGAGTTATTTTAAGTCCCCTGATAGAACGTCGAGAGACTAGACCAACGGCTTAACGTCCCTGTCCACGGACGGTGTGACGAAAGAAGGTCGCCAAAAGCTCAACCCTCGACCAGGCCGGGGATTGAACCCGGGACCCTCTGGTTGGCAGTCAGAGTTCTAACCAACTGTGCCAGCCTCGCTCACGAATTACTACATAGTCTGAATTTTGTGTTCTTGCGTTGAAACTACTCCAAACCTATGTCTCCACAGGGAATTGAAGGCTACTTGGAACTAGGTTCAATGGGTAATTCCCCAAAACAACAGAAGCAAGATGAGGATGGCTATATGTATGTTCCAAGTCCAATGTCGGCGCCCTCAAAGAACAAAGACGGTTACATGCAAATCCCCAGCACAGGGCTCGAGACGCCAGTGAACGACAACTCAGTCGTGACTTCCAAACAAGTCTTAATGAAGAGCGACCGTGTTCCTACTAAAACCGAGGAAGATAATGGATACTTGCAGCCAGTTGACGCGACGCCTAACCGTGTTTCGAATAAGAAACCCGATTCCGCACAACGAAAGGGGAACAAATTCCTGAACATGTCACGTTTCGTCAAAGGAAAAAGGCAGGGAAAAATGGATGACATCATAGCATTGGAAGAGCGATATACCGATATGGAGCTTTTGCGCTCCAGCCCAGTGTCAGTGTAAAACATGTCAACTGTTCTGGCGACTTTGCTGACATTGTCAGATATACCAAGGAAAAGCGAAAATTCGTTTGGAAGTGAAGTTAAAGCAGAAAGAAGTACTGTATAAATCGTAAAAAAGATAATGGAGGGCATTATGGGAGTATTCTAATGTGACGTTGTTGTCTATTTACTCTCGTTAGCATAAAATAACATAACTCAAAGAAAAGCGTCATACCGAAAGTCGAAAATAATCTTCAATAGGAAAGAAAACAATACAGACATACACACACGCAGAAAATTGAAAACGGCAAGAATATCTAGCTTTCTAGTATAAAACATACTATAGAATCGAGGAATAGAGTAAGCAATATGGTAAAGCCTATTTGCGAATGAGAAAATAGTATTGACAAGAACTTTGTCAACTCTAACAGTAAAACAGAGAAGGTGAAAGTTACGGGACGCAATTTGCTATGTTACCCCTGATACAGTTAAAACCCGCAAGTAAGAGCCTAAATTTTAAGAACCTGTTAGGCTAAAACTTACCAGTTATACCCCCTTTATGTAAGAACATATATAGCCTAAAATTTGAAATCAGGTTTTTAACTTTTTAAATATAGAAGTTTTTGTAGAAAAATGTGGGCTGACATAGAGACACCTACAAATGAGCATTGTTCTAGGTATCATTATCATACATGTATAATGTCAATAACAATCACTTATAATAACATGTGCATTGGAGAAGTCTGAAAACTACCAAAAATTGACTATCAGTGCTACTTTAAAACTTATCAGAAATCAAGAACCTATTCGGAGAACCTAATGACCCTAGATTTTTGTTACATACCATTTATGTAAAAACCTGCATGTTTAGCCTAACTTGCAGAAATACAGGTTCTTACTCGTGGATTTTTACTGTACCACATGCTTAAGAACATAGTATTATTAAATTTCTAAAACGCTTTACTGAAGCTTAAAAAATTGTCAGTAATATATTAGATTTTCTAAGTTAATACAAAGATATCAAACAACTGTGTAAAATATAGAATAGTTTTACATAAAGGAGTTTAAAAGCAGTGTAAATCAGCATTCTTGAAAGTATGTTTCCAGACTCTAAACTAAACCAAAGGTTTAAATATAAAGCTTTAAACAGCTGGCTTTGAAAAAACCGTGTAGATATAAATATTTCTTTTTTTTTTTTTTTAGATATATACATTTCGGTTTATATCCTTTGTATCCGTTTTTACTGGAGAACAATTTCAATCTAGTTCTTCAAGTTTTTAAAAGACTGCGAGCGACACGCTGTACAAAGTTTAAAGCTGTTGCAATTAAAAAATATAGAGAGAAAACACAACTTATTCGTTTGTATTTGGTTGATCGTCTAGAACAATGTAGTCCTCACAAGGATAATTGTTGTTTGTTAATGATTTCTGCGCAAATTTTACTTTCTTGGCCATTCTTGATTTAGCAATTTGGTTTTCTTTTTCATACATTCTCATTATAACGCTTCGGCATAGAAATTATTTTTTTCCCTTTTTGATCGTGCAATTTTTTGGCGCTTTTTTCAACTTCTCCCTGTTCCGTCACCCCTCCCTCGAAATCAAACGATAAGCCCTTTAGCATTTATGGGCGCATTAGCCTGAGGTCCTGAGGCCCCGGGGGAACGACTAACTGTACAAGAGTCTTGGGTGCTCGTCCTTTCTTTAAAGGATTAAAATTCGGGGTCTTGCTATCCTAGGATATCTCTACGCGATTGCTATCTTTTAGGGTTCCATATTAAGCCGACATGCTGTGTTTCCTGGTGCGATCATAACTTAGAATGTCGCCACTGTCTATGATGCTAATGCGCGTGTTCATTACCTCTAATAAGTCTCTTTAAAAGTTGGCATTCCTTTCAGGGGTAAAATTTTAAGAACCATGGAATAATTACTATCTCTCAGGGTACAATTTCAAGGGACCACGTCCAGTTTGCTATTTCTTCAGGGTCAACGATTTGTTTCAGCTGAAGAGCACCCCTGGCCCTGACATTTTTAGAGAGTTCTGCCCCGGGCCTCAGTAGAGTCTTACGTTATCTGTTTATAAAACTTAAAGAACCCAACAAAGCAAGAAATAAACGATATAGCAGCAAGATTCATCGTAATTCGGATTCCAAGCAACTTAAAACCAGCTCCACATCTTCTGCAGTAGCTTAGAAAAACATCACTTTCAGGAAACTCCTGCACAGTTAGTTCTTTGTTAAAGGCTTGGTACATTTTGTCAAACTTCGCACTCACTCTACTAGCTGCAAAAAAAGGAAAAGAAAATTTGAAGGCGATCAAAAGCGAGCCTGCAATCTGTGAAAACCAGATGCGTTTGAAATCCGCAACTGCTGAACTCAGCGATGTTATCCAGTCGACAACGGCGGCCAAAACGATAACGGCAAAAAATAAAGTATGTACTGTGAACCAAAGATTCAAAGACGCGATCAGTTTTTCGGTGTATTGTAAGAGGGTTTCGTAGTAATTTCTTGCGTGGTGAAAATTTCTTGCGTTCCGCAAAATGAGTCTCTGCGTGACCTCGATGTGGCGTATGATGTCCCGGCAAAGCATGTAAAAAACACAGCAAAACGCCACGCCCGCAGCCAACCCCCAGTAAATGGTTACCACGTTTGCGTAATATATTGTCCTGTCCAGGGCAGACAGTCGGTTAATTGCAAAATCGTGAATACCATAAAAATTGAAAAAGGCGTCAAAGTAAAATGCACCAAAACACATCATGACAACATCAAGCGTTCCAAGGAGCAAAAAGCCCGTCATGTAAAGCCAGTCTTTTTCTGAAGGCCCAACATCTTGGTGATAACCTTCCGGTTTAAATTCGATCTTAGGAATCAGTCGCGTACAAGGACTAAGAAATCTATTTCTGGGGTTGTAGAAGTAAACAACAGCCAGAGTAAAGGTGCAAGAACCTGAGAAAAACAGTAAAATCATCAGGACCAAGGCGTCGGTAGGCTCTCGTGGTTTTTCTTTACTTCTCCAGTGTACTTTAGCAGTGTACATTTCGTATCCAAAACAGCACCAATGAAGGATAACAAAGATGATTGACAGGGTCATGTATGGGAGGCGGGCATACCACGAACGGCCAGCACTGTGCCAGTTACAAGGAATTCCAAACATGACATGGATAAAACCCCTTAGGATTTTCTCAGACTTAAACAACCTTGCACATGCGTTTCCTGAAAATGACCGTGAGTAACAACTTAAAATGTAGTGTGCAACTTATGGATGACTGGTATATACATTGACAAAACAGCAGCTAGCAGGTATTATAGGAGGAACTGATAAGTACTACCGTAACAGGGACTGGTAGGTACTAACAGGGGCTCAAAGGTACTAACTGGGACTGATAGGTACTAACTGGGACTGATAGGTACTCACTAGTACTGATAGGTACTGACTGGGACTGATAGGTACTAACTGGGACTGCTAGGTACTACTGTAACAGGGACTGATAAGTACTGACTGAGACTGATAGGTACTAACTGGGACTGACAGGTACTAACTGGGACTGATAGGTACTCACTGGGACTGATATGTACTAACTGCGACTGGTAGGTACTAACTGGGACTGATAGGTACTCACTGGGACTGATATGTACTAACTGCGACTGATAGGTACTAACTGGGATTGATATGTACTAACTGCGACTGATAGGTACTGACTGGGACTGATAGGTACTAACTGGGACTGATAGGTACTAACTGGGACTGATAGGTACTAACTGGGACTGGTAGGTACTAACTGGGACTGGTAGGTACTAACTGGGACTGGTAGGTACTAACTGGGACTGATAGGTACTGACTGGGACTGGTAGGTACTAACTGGGACTGATAGGTACTAACTGGGACTGATGGGTACTAACTGGGACTGATAGGTACTAACTGGGATTGATAGATACTAACTGGGACTGATAGGTACTGACAACGACTGAATTAACATAGGCTGATCTGTAGTTAGTTTTTTCCATGGGGTAGAATTTGTTATGCTTGTTCAAGTCATCCACTCTTGGAATAAGATCACTATATTGATTTGTCATACAGATTTTTCTTTACTCCCCTCCACCACCCTTCACACACCCTCTTCCCCCTTGCACACAGTGTACACACACACACAAATTTAAATAGACAGCATACAAAATAATTCAAGCAATTCATCCTTAACTTTTTTCCCCCAAATATACCAATTTGAAAATGAGCCATTAAGCTAGCAGGGGTGGGTGGCTGTGATTCATTAAAGTGACTAATAAATTATCTTACAAGTGTCATATATATCTGTCTTTGCAGAATTAAGAGAAACTAAGTCAGCACCACCTCCTAGCTCAAAAAATTATAGCTATGACTCAAACTATTTTCTATAAAATTGTCTCGATGTTTTACAGTGAGAGAAGTGCCGTAATCACATATTAATTACAAAACCTACAGTAAGAGTATTAAACAACTAATCTATTTATCTTTAATATAACCAATTATCTTAATTTCTAAAAATAAATTAAGTAGGCCTGATCTACAATTGGTTTACTACAGAATACTGAGGTCAGATCTCTTTAAATGCTCTTTTTAATGAAGACTTAAAAACTGATCCTAGAATCTGCACCTCAAATTTCTAATTTTTTGTGGAGGAGCATGCCCCCTGACCACTAAAAAACCAAAGCGGTCAGTGTTTAACCGTCCCGAATCAGGTGAAAATGTGCTGATTTTGCTTTAGAATACTGAATCCTAAATGGATTTTAGTCGGGGCACTGGTATCGCAGTTTTGAAGTACAGCTCCACAAGCTAGGGAGCAGAGAAATATATATTGTTATAACATTTGTCAGCACATTAACAAACCGATTAACTTGGATATCCAGTGGAATTCCAAGTTAATTAACCTTGCAGTCATGATGAATGATGCAAGAACTACAAATTAAATAAAATCACATAATGCTGGCTTTTTTGACCGAAGGGCTTTCTATCTTTCCAGCAATTGCAAATCAAACATTTTGATTCTAATTTGGTGATTCTTTTACACCTTGACTCTGTGAGACAATTTAAATGACCAATCTCCTTCCCAGCGAGCTGACTGAAAACTCAGGGAGCATAAATGTACAGAAGATAAAACTAAACTGTGCACTTTTTGGTCCTTCATTAAAAACTTAGGTGTCATATTTTGGGAGCATGAAAAGGGGTGTGACATTAATTATCAGTTTTGAAAAAACAGCTGATGACAACAATATTTTTGACAAAGTTAAGGAGAAAATAAACAATTTTAGGAAGCTACTGGTCGCAACCATCAGCCTGAGAGTGCTGGAAATGGCATTTTAAGGCTTCAGATTAAAATTTTTTGGGGGGGGTGGGTGGGTGGGAGGCGCAAGCCCCAGACCCCCCTAGCATGTTGCCCCTTTTGTGCTTGTTAAAGTTTCTCCTACCACCAAAGGTCATCCCAAATAATTTGCGTTTAATAGTCCATGGGTTAGACAACGCTGCAGTATGTCTTCGAACCTAGCATAGTGGTTCATTCAAGCGTTAGTTGTTTGGTCCTGGTTCTTCAGGTACACATACCCCCACAAAAATTCCTGGCTTAATCAGACCTGACTTCTGGTGACTACAACTGGAATGGTCTCCTTTGCATTTCAGAGGATTTGATGTAATGGTATTGGTTACAGTACCCAGTTACAAAAGTTTATAAATATATCATGATAATGAATATTCTTTCTAATTCAGGTTTTCTTTGTGATATATTAGTTATTGTATTGCAAATTCCTAATAACTAATTCAAAGTTTTGCCCAAGGGAGGGGATATTTGACTCAAGATTTTGTTCCCTGGGAGGGGATTCTGACATTTAAACAGGGTAAATTGTCAAATCCCCCTTGGTATGCCCGGTCCCCCTACCCTGGGGCGTAACATTGACTAGCATTAATTGCAACGAAGTCGCCGGAATGGCCTGTCCCCACTCTGACACTGGTAGTGGTATAGTGATACCGTGATATAGCTCTTAAACTTGGTGTTTGATTTTGGACGATGAGTTTTGCGAGGTTGAAGATAAATTTAACTTTAATTTATAGCACAAAAGATGAATCTGGTTTTTTTTTATACTATAGGAATCTAGCTACTGTATTCTTTTGGTACCCTGGATGCCAGAGGTACGGCTCGCTGCTGTGGTCTTTGACTGATCTGCCATGTTGTGAAAGTTGAGAGTGAGCGGAAGCTGCGGGACTCAAACTCGTTTCCGGCTTCGCCGGCCACTGTTCAAGTGAATATTTCGATCGGAACAGCGAGTATACCATTGGTCTCCAGGTATTCTTTTGGCCGAATCGAAAGCCGAGTTCGCACCTTTCGTTTTAATTTGGCAACGATAGAATGTGACTGTAAAAAAATGTGTATATAATAATAATAAACTTGAAACTTGTGACACACGAGGTGCTCTGAGCTCAGTTCTCAGAAAATTTTACAGTGCAAATTAAACTTTTAAGCAAGGTTTAAATATTGACATATATATGAACCTTCTTTACCCAAGTCGTGGATAGTCAATCGGATACTAAAATAGCATGCACAGTACAGCTTTGCCTAGCTGAAAGGCTTTGGTCGTTTGGATGCATGTACATATCTCTACCGAACTCACCCATTTTGTAGCGGCAATCTGAGCAGATGTTCAGAAACTTTCCGCTGTCAAACACATGACTTGGGAAAATCCGTTTGATATTGTATATCAACCAAGTGAAACATCGCAAACAAACCACAACTTTAGACAAAAAATGTAGATGCAAATACCATTCCGACTTGCCACCATTCAGTATTTTGTACTCGGATGTCGGGAAAAAGCATTTTTGGAGGGAGAGGGGTGGGGTGGGGGTCATTGCGATGCTTCCAACTCCTCCGGCGAAAGGATATTCCGCAAGAAAGGTACTGCCCGCTTAACATTATTAAGAGAAGCTCTGAGTGCTTCCAGAAAATTCAAGTATACATGTATAAACCAAAATTCCAGTCTGGTCCCAACATCAGTGGAAATACATGTAAGTAAGAACAAATAAGAACAAACTATGGCAAATTTCACCTGAGATATTTGGGAGCTAAAATTTGGAATTCAATTGAAGAAAATATTAAACAGCTAAGGCCAGGTAAAAAAATTATTAGTTTCCCGTCCGGAATCACCAAAAACATGAGGCGGGAGGTCCTTATTATTTATTTTTTTTTTTATCATTTTTTGTTATTTTCAAAAATATAGATTTTATGAGCCCTTTGCTTCTAATAAAACAACAAAGTGCGTTCATATAGCTAGTTTCAATTTTTAACACCAGCCAAATTTTCGTTTTGACCCTTAGTTACTCAAAAATTTGTATCTTTCAACTTCCAATACACGCTATTTTTTTACAAAAACCAGTAACTTTCGGCTCAGCCTGGGCTGTTCTTAAATTTTTGGCGATTTCAGCCTCAATTGTTATCAAATTGTTCTTATTTCCTGCTAACTCCACTCGGAACAACAAAACGACGCTAAGAAATACGTGCTTGCTATTATTTCATCCTGCTGTATGCGAAAACATTTGAAACTGTCCAGACAGAGTCCGCGGATGTCATGTCATTCCTCCAGCGCTCATTGACCATGCTAATTCTAACAGGTCTCTCTATGCTCTATACGTGTGTATCTCATTCTTTGTACAAGGATTTAAAAAAATTAAATTTTTCTAATCAAAATTTCAACTGGATGATTGCTCTTAGCTTGTTTTTAAGTTTTGGGCAAATCAGGCTCAGTTTTGTTACTGGTGTTCCAGCCGAAAGTTGTTCTTATAAAAAAGCGGGTACTGGCGTCCTTTGATGTTAGGAAACTCCAACTGTTTTTAAAAGCAGAACGATCTATTTTTACACTCATTTATTTCTCAAACACTACTTTAGTTTGAAGGCTGTTGTGCTTCTAGGCTTCGCTACCTGTCCTTGATCAGAACATACAAAATCGTGTTGACTTAGCCACAAAAAAGAAAGCAGAAATGGGAAGCGACGTTGTCAATTCCATAACATCCACGTCGGTTTTTATGTTTCATTTCGCAGCAGTCCCTCACAATAGTCTCTTACTGAATTGTTGCATTTTAATTTTACGAATCAATTCATCAAAAGCGATTTATTGTTTGTATTTTGAAGTTATTTTACAGCAGAATCGGGGTTTTAACCAACGATTCTCAGATTTCGCTAAAGTATTTTTTGGATTTTAAAAGGAAAATAATAAATAATAAAAAAAAAGGAGCGGGCACGCAAAAAGCAGGCGGGCGGGGACGGGAAACTAATATTTTTTTTTTTACTTGGCCTAAACAAGAGCTTATTCAAAAGAAAGTTAAAAAGCATGATCCTCGCATCATATTAGCCTGTTTTTATCCAAACTGTACATTGATAGATGTATATATATATTTATTAAATACTGAGCACTGGATATTGAGATTCCGGTAAACTTATTGGCTCTCTACTCACGGTATAAATCCTGTATACTGCAATATGTCCAAAAATGGAAACTGAACATTTTATGACGGAAAACCTTCCCTCAAAATGGCCACAAACTCGACTCGTTAAAAAATAGAATTCAAGATGTTTTTATACAGTGTTTGGTATTTAATAAAACAATTATTCCACTCAGGCTTGTTGGATATGAGCTTATGATAGCCGACTCGGTGCTTCGCACCTCGTCCGCTGTCTAAAAGCTCATATCCAATGCGTGTTTGTGGAATAATTGTTAAATATATAACTTTCTATTGGACGGCCATATATATATGGACTAACTAAATAGATGTATTTATTTGTAATTAATATTATTACAAGTACTTTTTTCTTTTTTTTCTTTCTTGTCTTTTTATTTCTTGTCATTTATCATTTCCCGACCGTACTACATAGTTTGTAAATAACAAGTAACTGTGACCCGGCTTGATTAACCCTAAGGTTATTCTGGGAAACAATTACCTTCTTTGTCTGTATTTTATTTCCTCTTTGTTGATTGTTAATATCACTTGTAATCAATAGGTATAAATAAAAATTTGTTGTTGTTGTTAATGGCTGGTTTAAGGTTTTGATTTTTTTTTTTTGGAGGGGGGGGGGGGACACAAACCAAAACCTAAATTGATATATTGGTTCTTACTATTAGGACTAACTAAGTTCTTACATCTTCCCTTAATTAATTAAAAACATTCTTCTCTCTTCTTTCCCCTACTTACTTGATTATTTGATCATCAGGACCTATCCCGACCCTTCAATTACCATCGATCACCATATGACTCACACTTGCTATCACTCATCCCTGTCTATCAAGTTTCCAGTGATTTTCACAAAACATAAACACAAGAGATGCCTGCATAGGTTACTCTGATTAGAAACTGCACCCTTTTTCACTTTTCCAACACAAAGACAGTGATCTGTCTTTTTCAATTTGCAAATATTCTATGGTCTGTGAAATTGAAAGTTACTGTTAACACAAACGCAGACTAGTACATGGGGATCATACATACATTTGGATAACCAGATTTATATATTGTGCATTTTAGATTCACTAAACTATAAATTCATTCGGAGAAACACATAATGAAAATCAAAATCAGATTTATTTATCAAAGTATGGCTGGGAAAATGATATCCCAGAAAAAAGTATGGATCCATACATACAGTATTATCTATTGTGGCTAACAGGTACATTTGCATATTTTAGGTTGCAGGCCTACATGTAGGAAATTCAAATATGAGCACTTATGCAGCCAGCTCCTGAGGGGGGAGAAGGGGATTTCCAGACACATAAAAATAGATCTCCTAATATCAGATTCTGACATGATCACGTCAGTTGTGCTAGTATTTCAGGCTTGGGTTCCAGTGTGAGTTAAGTTGTAAGAATTTATGCAGTTACTTATAATAATCAGAAAAAACCAAAATACAAAGTTTGAGCCAAACATTAAAACTCCCTCAAGATCCTTTTAAAATGTTTGCAAAAGTAGAATCTCCTTCTGTCAGTTCTAACTTAATTCTCAGCTTTCTCATTCCAGTTTTTTAAAAGCTCATTTTTTTTGACATGTTAAGACATGAATACCCATTGATAATCCCTCTATAGTACCACACTGTTAAACTATTTTTAGGGACTATGGAGCAACTATGGGTTGAAACGTCGAGAAAGCATCGAGTTCGATGTTCAGAATGCCTGAAGGAGACAATATCACAGGAAATTACTAATGGTCTGGACAGACTAAATGGATATCGATTAACGTGGAATATTTTACGCATTAGATATTGCAGTGCAATTTGTTTTAGTTCACAGCGCGATTTTAAGTTTAGTTTGCAGTGCAGTTTTAAATTTAGTTCACAGTGCAGTTTTGAATTTAGTTTGCAGTGCAATTTTGTATTTAGTTCGCAGTGCGATTTTGTTTTAGTTTGCAATGCGATTTTGAATTTAGTCTCATTTCCTTTAGTTTGCTGAGTGATTTTGAATTTTGTTTGCAGTGTGATTTTGTATTTAGTTTGAAGTGCGATTTGCTTTACATGTACATTGTAGTTTACAGTGCCAATGAATTGAGTTTGAAGTTTAGTTATAGGAATTTTGTTTGCAGTGCGATTTTGCTTTAGTTTGCAGTGCAAACTATTTATATTATACTGTCTCTTCTGGGCCATCAAATGAGTGGCAGGAAATTCTGCAGATACTCCCACTTTTTCTTACAATTTATCATCCCCACTCCCCTGCTCTGTTAGCACACTTTCGACTGGGGCTCAAGACCCCGGATTTTCGTTCACCAATCAATTGCAAAGATTTTGACCGATGAGTTGGGTTAGGTTCCGTTATCGGACGTTCGAAGTTGCAGTCAAAGTTTCGAGTCGTCAGAATCAAGGAGATCTTTCAAGCGCAAAAGCATGATCTTCTTCACCTCCCTTGCTCCAGTTTCAAGCTCTTGTTCTGCGCTGTTACTCAACCGCGTCTGAATTCCCTCAAGGATCGTGTCTTTCCTGTTTAATCGAGCACAAATCACAAAAGGAAACCCAAACTTATCCCGATATTTCCTGTTACATTCCTCTAGTGTTTTCCTTTCTTCTACACTAAGTGTGTTTAATCCTGCTCGACTCTGCTCGATCTTTGATTCTGGAGTCAGTGCATCCATCTTGGCAAGCCGACCTGCGAGGTCGGGATGCGAGCGCAAGATTCCCTCGCGACCGATTGCAGGCAAGTCATCGATAAACTTGCAAAACTTGTCATAAAGTTCGTCAAAACTGGCAAACGGCCGGCTTGACCAAACAGCTGCAGCAGAAAGTGAACAATTCTCAACTACGTTTCCAAAGGTCTGTATGAACGCTTCGTAATCCTGCTTGTTTACAGCAGAAATTCGCAGTTTTTCAGCCATGTTTTGTGCCTGAACTCGGGCTCAATTCCGACCAGTGGCTAACTTCCGAGCCTACATGCGTGACCACCTGCGTCATCCAACACTGAAAAAAGATCGAAAAGAGTTTCCCAACTTTTAACCTCGATCGAAAAAAAGGAATTAAAATTTAGAACCCTGGCTTCCTAGTTATTTTTCATCGTCTTGTCACCCATTGTTTTCGTTCTTTGGGGAAAGCAACTTTCAAATAAGGGGTGGGGTGCGGGTGGGGTGGGGGAGGGTGGGGGTGTCAGCTGAAGCTTTAGAGGATAGGCCTTAGCGGATTGTGCCCAGGCATTTATTATGCTACTAGCAGTGCTCGAAATTTTGCCAAAATTATGCTAGAATTCCCAAACTATGCTCCTGATTTCCGAAATTATGCGAACAAAATGACGCAGATGCAATGCAGATAGGCGCGCAATAACCACACCAAGTTTTGATGTTTTTCCAAGGTTGAAACGTATTCCCACGGTTGTATGAAGCGATGAAGCGAATTTAAAGTTGGCCCGTAGGATAAATTATTAAGCAGTGCAATACGGTTCCCAGCTAGGCGCAGATACAAATATCACGATATTTTTCGTATATTTAGAACCTTGGAAGATATTTAGAAAATTTGGAGATATTTAGAAAAAATAGCAGTTTCAAGAAATTTAGTTTTTTTATAGTTTCGATATAGTTATTTGGACTCAATCTGAACCATTTGTTTTCGTGAACTGCTACACTTACACTTTTGTCACTTCTTTTTTAAAACATCAGCATCAATGGATGACGGATTTCGCGTTTTAAATTATAAATTTTTTACCTGCACATATACTCGCATGATATCGAATGCGCCATATTGAATGCCGAGACAAAGGTTCACATAAATTACGTACTGTTGTATAATTGATATATTGTGTATAGATATTGTATATTGATATATATTGTTATTTTTGTATCTTAAGGTGGAGCAATAGGGTAGGGTTGAATTTTCAAGCTCAAATACGACACTAAGGCTAGTATCTCCATTCAAATTAGGAATATAACAAATTGAAATCATAGGAACACATGCAGTTCTTTTGTTGATAAAGGCTCACAAATATTTTGAAAATCTTTTAAGATATTTTGAAAAAAGAAGGGGGGATTGTTGATTTTGAAAGAATTTTGAGTTTTTTAGAGTTTTAGATGAGTTTAATATTAATTTTTGGAGTTAATATTAAATGGACGAACGCCAACTCCGGTATGCTATACGAGAAGCACTTGATCGCTTTAATGGGGGAAGTGCTTGTTGCGTTCTATTAACTTTCTTCGTCCTTTTAAATATCCTCTCCAACTCCCCTATAACCACCAATATCTGCCCTGTTGCGCCCCCTTAATTACAATTGAAAAATTTCAGTTTTTAATAGTTCGGAATTTTAGAGATGTTTTGAGATATTTAGAACATTTTGGGAGATACTTAAAGAGTTTTTGGAGATATTTAGAGTTTTTTTCGAGAATTTCTTGAAAGACATTTTAGGCCAAATTTTGGGATATTTGTATCCGAACCTATTCCCAACTGTATTAATTCTCGACAATTCTGTTTGCTGGTAGAGTTCCTTTTTCAAAATAACTCAAATTAAAAGTCAAAGATTTTTCCAAGTTCTTACATATAAACCTTCGTTTTCTCAAGGAACCTCAAAACTTAAGGAAATTAAGATTTTTCAGATGGCGTAGGAGCCTTGTGTATCTGCTTCAGACGCTCATAACAACAGCACAGGCTTCTAAACGCGTTCGTTTTCTAGGATGGGCCTGGCAAGCGAGAACTAGAGAAATTCTACCGTTCACCTTGAAATGGTTCAAAACTTCCAAGTATGAGATTTTCGCAGAAAAGACTGCATGAGAAAGCGTGCGCGCATGTGTGTGTTTGGGATGGATGAAAATCTCTCCCGAAAATCTTCCCGCAATGTCAATCCCGAGGTATCCCTACATATAGCTTGTGATGAAATAGTTAAAAAGTACCACCAAGATTCGAACGTCTTCAAATATCCAGGGTTTTTCAGTGCTGTTTTACCGTTTTTTCCAGGGCTCTAGAAGCCCAGAATGAAAAAAACGCTTACAACTAATTTTGTATAAAACAACGCTTTTAAACGTAATGTATTCACTGGGAAGCAGCGATGTTCTCCAAAGTGTATCTCGTTCCGATAGTGGACAGCGACTTCTAACATAAAATGAATTTTGAAATTATAAGACAGTCTGCAATATCGATTGTTACTTGTAATGAAACCAACAAAATGCACCGTTTCACGAATTTATTTTTTTAATAAAAAGTTCTGTGAGATTTTCCAGGGTTTAAATAAAAACATTTCCAGGGCTTAGAAAATTTTCCGGAGTTTTCCAGAACTTCCAGGGTACGAACCCTGTACCACAGTGTATTTTAGTTCATCATTCATGCACAGCAGTCTATTAGGTGTTAAAAGTAGTTTTTCATGCAGTAACGAAATTGTCTGTGCAGTTTCAATTTGCGGGTACAACCTTGGTTTTGTACGCTGGTGGACGACCAGAACTGCGATGCAAGCTTTTGTGGTTGCAATAAATTACTCCTACGGGAGTTAATTAAATAAGCAGACTTGCTATGTTTTAATGTTTCAATTTTCCCATATCTTAGCACATGCGGCGTTGTTGGTTTTAATTTATATACTCATATTTTTTTTTGCTTTTCATCTTGTTTTCCACCTTTCCCGCGTGCATTGTGACGTCATGCGTATGTTTTTATTTAACGGTTTATAGCTCTGTTTTTCGTTGTGCTTGTGTTTGTTGTTCAGTAACTGTGCTCACAAAGTAAGTAGCTCCACCCAAAATGGTCCACAATTGGTATAGTTTGTGTGAGCCGAAACCAATTGTAGAACTGCACATACATGTATTCTAGGTACCCCACTGACGATCAGTTACCGATTTCACTTTTATTTTAGCGACATCATAGTTGCCTGTGCAGTTTAAATTAATAAACAAAAATATAAGCTTCCAAAAATGATTATAAACTGACTTGCGGAACCAGTATTTTCGGTCGCAGTAAAAATACAACTCATGACATGAGTTTCAAAATAAGAAAAAAAGAGAACTCATTTTTTGCCGATTTTATTACAATCAATGTTAAAAAAAGACTAAAGAAGCGGTAGGATTGATTTTAACAATCGAAAGGAGAAAGAACTGCATGTAAAGTTAACGAAGCATTGCTGAAACCTTGGCTTTCAACGCTACAAAGGATGCAACTGATGACACCTAACATTATTCGACTAAGACAGCATTGGACTTTTAAAACTGAAACTGGAAGCTGTTCTCGTATACAAAAACCTTGTATACGTAGATTTCTGGTTATCTCACCACCTACATTTACATGTAAATATATTAAACAACATAACATAAACTCAACTTAAAGCTACAAGTAAAGTTAATGAATCTGCAAAAACAATTTTTAACAACTGACTCTTGAGCTTGAAATAATGAATAATGTCGGAGAAATAAGTCGTTTTAAAAGTTTATGAGTTTACAGAGATTTCTATGATTTTCAAGGAGATACAATGCTCCAAAGCATTTGACATATACCTGAAGGGTGCAAGATTTTAGTAAGTGTTAACTGAGCCATTGACTTTTGGTTTAAGGAAGCTCTTTGTTTAAATAGTGAATATGAATTTATGCTAAAAAACTTAAGTGTAACTGGTGAGGTAATCCTGAAGTCTACAGTTCAAAGAATTATTGGAGGACGAAATAGTTCTATCAGTGGCAATCAGTGAAGCCCCAGTCTGGCTTCCATCATAGAATGTGGCAAACCCATAACCTCTGCGTCCATTGGTGCTGCAATGAAACAAAAAGAAGAAAGAGTTAAAGCACCTTTTGTTTCTGCCAAAATGAAGGCTTTGTGCAGCTTGGTACATGATTTGCATATTTGATAATTATCTGTAACAACACAAAAACAACTGTTTTGTGAGTGAAACTAACTCACCATTGAGAATATCCTCAAACCCAATGTACTCGTCTGTACCCAGTAAAGTGTCTAGAGCAACCCTTGAGCTTTGCAGACAGGGAAGTCTCTGGACCTGCATATTTAAAACAACAAAATAATTTTGTGAATATTATATGGGCTCTAAACTGAAATCGAACAAAAATTGCATGCTGAAAACATTCAATTTTTAGGATAACCCACTTTAGAAACTGCCATCCTTTCCATCTGGAGCTTTAGCGGCGCATGTAGTCCCTGGATGTTCCTAAGCATTGACAAGTCTAACTTCTCCTGGTTCTGCAAGTACTGAAATCAAGTATGTTGCAAGAAGTATTAGAATCGCATTAAATATAATACCTCTAATGGATGATTTGCTGTATGTGAGACTTCTTAAATTGTGCCCGCAAGACTTTTTACAGGAGTTATTAAACTAGTGTGCAGTTCAGCTCACGCTTTTAGTAAGCCTGTGACTTTCAACTCCTAAACAGTGAACCTTTTGAATACTTTTGTGCAAGGGGCAGTTGGAAAATCGATCTGACAATGCTTAACCTCAAATTGACATTGAGGGAGAGGGTGAGTGTCTCATGGGTTTAGGATTGACGTTAAACAAAAAAAATACTTCGAAAAGTAGGAAATGTTTAGAAAGAGCAACAACTGATGTTTAAACAAGGAGTGCAAATGTCCCTTTCATTCAAATCTAAAGCTGTGAGAGACTTTTTCCCTTCATTGAAGAACGCAAAGTCTGATGATCCAGAACTCAAGAAACCATTGCAGTTGGACACCAGGTGTTATCTTATACTACTTCACCACCCAGCTGTACTATTATTGACATTTCGAGGTGTTTCCACCCTATACTATTATTCCACCCAATACTACTATTGACTTTTTGAGGTGTTTCCACCCTATACTATTATTCCACCCTATACTACTATTGACTTTTCGAGGTGTTTCCACCCTATACTTTTATTCCACCCTATACTTTTATTCCACCCTATACTACTACTGACTATTTGAGGTGTTTCCACCCTATACAATTATTCCACCGCATACTATTATTCCACCCTATACTACTATTGACTTTTTGAGGTGTTTCCACCCTGTACTATTATTTTACCCTATACTAATATTGAGTTTTTCATATATTGTCCACCCTATACTGTACTACTATTTTGCCCTGTATGCTTATTCAGGAGTTAAGAGTAAAAGTTAAATTGACAGCCAACGGTTGACACACAAATTCAGGAAAGCCAAAGAACACAATCTGTTTATAAAATGTTTGTAAAAATTAGTATTCCACTAGTGTTGCTTGTGAACAATGTGCATATTAGTGTTAATCTTGGAGGGCAGATGGAGGGGGATTTGGAAGAAAGATACACTTCTTGTTATAATTCCTGAAGCAAAGGCATTTGTCAACAAATTGGTCAAAGGTATCTACATCTAGGATCTAAAACGTGAGAATCCACTGCACCCTAATTCTTGAAGTTGGGGGTCCATTTGCTGCAATTTAAGTGTTATCATCTTATGGCAGATGCTGCGCTGTTAAACCAAAACTGGCAGTGGAAATTGGGCAAATAACAGTTTTCTGAGTTTTGAAGCCAGTTCTGGCTTGCCTATTTTTCAGAAACTACTTTATTTAAAGCTTTACTTGATTTGTTTAATCTTTGCATACAAACGAAAATATTATGTCCCTGGATGCAATAACATGCCCTAAATTTATCACTGTTTAACAAAGGTTGCCCAAAAGTTTACTAAATTTTTCAAAAGTTCTTACCAAAGGCAAAGTTTTGCTCATGAATCAAACATTGATTCTAAAACAATATTAGTTCTGGACATGTCAAAATGGTAAGATGACTTGTCTCAACAACTGTACTGTATATGTCTAATTATGCAAACAAGCCAAAAACATTGTATAAAGTTAAATAAAGATAACCAGTACGTACATGTCTTGTCTGATCGTCTTTAAATTCACATTGAACCTAAAATCTAAGCATGTACACTATAGATGGTAAACCCTTTTAAAAGTAAAGATTACTTACATGTGTTTCAGTGTAGTCTAGTGTATGTACTGGAGCCAAGCCATTCTTAACAGTGGAGAACCTATTAGGGGCCAATAACCAACCAGGTAAATATCAACCCAGTTTATAGTTCATACAAATATTTAAAAAGCTACTGTATTTATTTGAATAAGCACCTTTGGTGCTAGTTTAATTTTTGGAATAATACTTAATATTAAATTCGAGGTAGATACTTGTTTGAGGCTAGGCACTTATTAAAAACATTTTCACCATTTCAGCCAAACATTTTTAGTGAGTTTATTTTCCTTCAACAAAACAAAGGACACTGCTTTAACTTCATACCAAGCACTTACCCTTTTAGTAAGAGAGAGAGAGAGGGGGGAGGGGGGGGGGGGGGTGCTTATTTGAGGGCGAGAATTTGTTAACCCTTTAAGATTTTTAGCTATTATGGGAGGTGCTTATTTGAGGTGGGCACTTTTTTGAGGTCGCCAGCATTTCTTCAAAGAAAAACAGTTATCCAATTTAATGTTTTTGATACTGGGATGGCGACCAGACTGAAAAAACTTAACATACAGAATACATTTGTTGAAACTTAAAGGTGAATTGTATTTTTAACTAAATTATGAAGTGTTTCATTTTAGCGATAAGCTACCTCAAGAGAAGACAACAAGGATTATTAGTCAAACTATGCTTTTAATGCAATGGTCATCAGAATAAGGCTTAAGTGTAAAGACATTGAACACAAACTTTTGACAGTTAAAAACATTAAAACTGTGTTTATTAAATGTTACTGTACAGTACAATAACAATAATGTCACTGTAACAGTTGATTTTTATGACATTATTCAATGAAGTCACACTCAAATCTAACATTGAATCTCAGTAAAGCACACACATTCAGCAAAAGTTTTAAGAGTATTGATGTAGTTACACTGTACAGCAAAACTCCTGTCATATTGCTCTCATCATTTCTTTATGCTAGAATAACAGAAATAACAGTACAGCCCTGTTTACACGGCACAAACTAACCCAGTTTCTATTGGGTAAACACTGCTAACCTGGGTTAGTTTGTCATGTAATCACCGCTATACCGGGTTCAACCCAGATTAATTTAGAAAAATGCCATGTGAACAAAACCTGTGTTAGTTTTAACCTGGGTCAAACCAGGGTACTGTAAGTTTGTGCCATGTAAACAGGGCTTATGCCATGTAATGTACTTGTATGAAACTGGATAATTTATTGAACACAGGAAAAGCTTTTTTTCTACATTAGGTGAAGTAGCATTTACAGTAGGCTGAAAATTTTAATAGCTTTTTTATCTAAGGTTGGTAACGCATGTTTTTTGTCACAAGGTTTGGTGAAAAGCTGATATATTGAGCGCTAGCCACTTGTGAGGGGGTGCCTACGTACATCACTGTGCATGAAATAAGATGGCCAAAAGCTAGCCATGGTTTTCAAATTACTAAAATATTAATAGCTGACAGTCAAACTTTTTCTAATATTTCTAGAAATCTCTAAGTATTTATCAATTGAAAGTCCCCTATATTTATCAGAAATTGATCATCAAGCACTTCTTTTGACTTCAATGTGGTTTTATGTCATTGTTTTGTCTTTACTTTCTCAGCATAGAGTACTGATGGCTTGTTTCGTATGTCATGAGTCAAATATGGAATAAGCTTCCCTCAAAGTCTGCCAGGCAGCAAATTTTAAAACTTTTAAGCAAAACCTTATGAATATTGAATTGTAGCAGCTGTATCTTAGCAATTTTATTAATTTTAGTAGAATGATGATTTTATATTAGTAATGAACATCCTGTTTTGACTTG
>JAOBRG010047784.1:27454-38105 GCA_027574985.1 Umimayanthus nakama | reverse complement strand
CGTGGGACTTTTCAGTGGTCCGTGGAAGATTTTAGTGGTCTGGGGCCAGCGGACCACCGTTAAGATCGAACCCTGAAGTTCCTAAAATGTACAATGAAGTTCGAACAATAAAGCAGTGGTGAAGGTGAACGCACGGTGGATATGGTCTGCAAGTTCCGCGTGAGCTACGCTTCACACAAGATACGTTTCCAATAAATTCGCTAATGGGAAAGCTACAGAATGAAGGATTAGATGCCGAACGAGCACTCTAAGAGACGGCTTACTAGCAGTTTTAGAAACCCTCCGAAACAGAGATGTAGTTTACAGTAAGGATTTTCTAAAACTTTTAAAAGCAGTACAAAGGAATCCCTTCCCAGTTTGTGGCTTGTCTTAAACAACGACTGGCCGAACTGGATTGTTGCACCATGTCAAATATCTAGTTTAGCCTTAAAGCCTTCCAAGAAAAACTAAATACAACACAACAACCATACCTTCACTGGATTGGGAAACTTCAGCTTTAGCAGCATTCGCTTTCTCTGCTGTTGATACCTGGCAAAAAAAAAATTGTACACGTGAGATCTTCTTGAAAATAGAAAAAAATATTTCTCATTAGCCTGAGAAAGGTGTACCTTCAAGATCACTACCAAGTACTGCTATTCAAATGCAAATCGTATTTCTGAAAGCAGCAAGAAGAAAGTTTTGATAACAAAAGCAAACACTGTAAGCACAACTAAAGGAGATCACAAAAACTTCACCAAATCATCTGAAAGGAAAATTAACAGGCATGCAAACATTTCAACACAAAATGAAAAGTTGGTACGAAGATCGGACCAACAGAAGTTGTACAAACAGTCGTTCGCTCGTGCATCGGTTAGGTCAGTTCTCTTTTGCGCAATGCATGTATCTTTGTGTGTTTGTAGGCAGCTCCTTAGGTCGAACACCCCTGTTTTTTTAATTCAATAAACACACTTATGGCAAAAGATCAGACTATTGAAACCAGTCATCTTTTTCGTGATTGTACGGGGTCGGGAAAATTTGACCGCGGGCCATGAACAATTTTGCCGTCGTTTCTAAGGGCTAATAAGAACTTTAGTTCAAAAGTGATACAATGGGTTCTAAATTTCGCGGATCTTCAAATTTTATACTTGTTTCGAGCATATGAAACAAAATCTGAAGGTTTGTATTTGAAAGAGACAAAACTCATGGACCGTGCAAAAGCAGCAACTTTAAACCATACTGATACAACAGTTCTTTATTGCTGCAGTTCTCTCAGAAATCTTTTATATTTTAGAACCAGCAAAGAGGTTAACTACAAGAAAAGTTAATATAATACCGACATATTCAAAGATTTGCTATCTGAAATAATTGCTGAACCATGTAGAATGTAGCTTATAACATGGGTGCAAGTTGGTAGATAAAACAAAATACTATTGTAAAACTAGAAGTACACAGCAAAGTGGTTAACAACTTACCCGAGATTGCAGAAGCTCCAGTTCCTTTTCAAGCTGAAACTTTTCTTTGTTTACTTTTTCAAGTACACTTTCAAGCGTGTTTTCTGCAGCTTCTTTGTGCGTTACTGCAGATTTAACCAAGTCTTCCAACTCTTCTGAACGAAGCTTGTACTGGAGGTACAACTGGGTTTGTTTTTTAGCGTCCTCTTGTAATGTTTCATTCTGAGTAGTTAGTCTCTCAACTTTGCTTTCTAACTCCTCGGAATGCTTCTTCAAACTATTTGAAAGCATTTCTAATTTTGACACGTTTATCTGAAGCTGATCGTTTTTCTTAGCTGAATCTTCCAGCTCCGCTTTTAATTCTATAAACGACTGCTGGGAACCTTGTGCCACTTCCAAAGAACATGTTTCATTTTCCTCTGATTTCTTGGTCTGAATCATTTCTAACAACCGTACCAAGCTACGGTGATCCTCCAATGCTTCTTCCAACCTCTCCTCTAAGTTCGTTTTCTCGGATGATAACGACTCGTAAAGTTCTTTTAGACTAGCTAAAGAATTTTTGTTGCTTTGACTATCTTTCTCCGATTCTTCCAAGGCTAGTTTTCCATCTGATATTGTTTTATGGGCAGCTTCCAATCTGGCTCTTAAATCTTCTTCTAAGGCGCATTTCTCGTCAATCAAAGTCTCTAAGCTTCTCTGTTTCTCATCCATTGCGATCTTTTCCCTTTCAACCAACTGCTCCGCAGACTCGAGTCTTCTTTTCAATGTCACAACTTCTTCAGACTCTGCCCTTGCACTAGCTTCCAGCTTGTCTTCAAGCGCACATTTTTCGACAAGCAAAGCTTCTAAGTTTGAATGCATCTTCTCAGAGGCTTCTTTTGCATTCACAATGGTTTTCTCTGCAATTGCTAGTTTCTCTTCTAACGTATTGCTATTTTCCAGCTCTCTTATAGCTTCTTCCAGTTTTTCTTCAAGAACACGTTTCTCATCCGCTAGAGACTCACACCTTAAATTTAGGTCTTTCAAATCCACATTTTCTCCAGAGTCTGTCCTTGCACTAGCCTCAAGCGCGTCTTCGAGTGCACATTTCTCAACAACTAAAGCTTCCAAGTTTGACTGCATCTCCTGAAAGGCTTCTTTACCATTCGCAATAGTTTTCTCTGCAACTGCAAGTTTCTCTTCTAACATATTTCTGTTTTGAAGCTCTCTTGTAGCTTCTTCGAGTTTTTCTTCAAGCGTTCGTTTCTCAGCCGCTAGAGACTCAAACTTTAATTTTAGGTCTTTCAAGTCCACAATTTCTTCAGAGCCTGTCCTTGCACTAGCTTCAAGCGCGTCTTCGAGTGCACATTTCTCAACAACTAAAGCTTCCAAGTTTGACTGCATCTCCTGAAAGGCTTCCTTACCATTAGAAATAGTTTTCTCTGCAATTGCAGGTTTCTCTTCTAACATATTTCTGTTTTGCAGCTCTCTTGTAGCTTCTTCGAGCTTTTCTTCAAGCACACGTTTCTCAGCCGCTAGAGAATCAAACTTTAACTTTAGGTCTTTCAAATCCATAATTTGTTCAGAGTCTGTCCTTGCACCAGCTTCAAGCACATCTTCGAGCGCACATTTCTCAACAACTAAAGCTTCCAAGTTTGACTGCATCTCCTCAAAGGCTTCTTTTCCGTCTGCAATGGTTTTTTCTGCATCTGAAAGTTTCTCTTTTAACAGATTGCTGTTTTCCATCTCTCTTGAAGCTTCTTCCAGTTTTTCTTCAAGAACACGTTTCTCAACAGCTAAAGATTCAAACCTCATTTTCAGGGTTTTCAGTTCCTCTTGGTCCTGTTTTGAGAGAGACATATCCTCAATGTCTTTCTTTAGGTCTTCTATTTCAGCTGACTTTGCCAATAGCATAGCCTCGGCTTTCTTACCAAATTCTGCATTGTCCAAAGCCGCAAGTAAATCATCATTAGCACAATGCAGGTCTTCCACTAGCGCCTCGATTTTAGCATTTTGCTTATCAATGGTTGACCGACTTGTCTCCAACGAACTCTCCAGTTCTTTACATTTAGATGTTACTTCTTCCAGCAATCCATTTGAAACTTTCTCTTCCCTCAACCTACATGCCGATTTAAAGAAATATTAACATTTAATATGAAAAGGATAGGTTTTTAAGAAAGTGTTACACTATCTGTATTTCCGATTGATTATTTCGACCAAAGAGTAAAAACGTACAAACAAAGACCTGATAACATCGTTCTGCATCACTTTCAACCGAAAAAAAAATTCCTCTTGTTGAGGCCACGTGAAAACAGATTTTGGGAAACTCGGACAAGGACAACCCAAAGACATACTAGATCTATTCACCATTGTTGAACGTAATATGTTTGATCTTTTTGAAAAAACCCATGGGATACTTTCGAATGACTTGGATTAGAATTAAAATTTGACTCTTTCAAACTTGTCACCGAACAAACATATTGGTCTAACAAGATGGTGCCATCTGCTAGCACAGGTCATTACAGTTACACAAAAGAATCCTGATCACCATTACCCTTCAGTCTAAGTTGCCAGTAAAAGAGCATGTTATATCTGCATTTGTTTTCAATAACTAACTATTCTGCACTGAAATTGTTGTCAGATGACCTTGAGTAATCTTCTTCATGAAAATGTTGATTTTGGGTTTATAAAATAACGACCTGCTCAAAACATTAACTTACTTATATACACCAATATCACTGTCCTTCAAGAAAATTCGACAACTAAATGGAACCACGCAAATGGTGACTGCAAGAAAAGTCTCGAGTCGGTTTCGCATTTACTCCGTCTTTAGAGTTTTTCGAGATTACAAATGAAAAAAGCTTAAGGTTTCAACAAAAAAATTCAGTTTTTATGAATACTCCTATTCTAAAAAAATATCTGTCAAAAAAAAAAAGCCTTTCAGCTAGCAAAGCAGAAAGCACAACATTGTCGTAGGTGGGGTAGAGATGCTTCATGACACTAGCAGATGTAACCTTTGCTCTTTTGGAATTGGTAAACAGTGCTGTATTTTGAGTTAAATTTTACTTTCTAGTCCTAACGAATCGTGTCCTATATTGTAGGAGTTAAATCTCATAAGCTTGGTATGCATCAAAAATTAACTCTTCAAGATGAATGCATACCTGGAAATCTCTTCTTGTTGTTGTTTCACACTGTTGAGGTGCTCCTCCAAAACTACATCTTTCTCCCTTCCTTCCTTTAACGCTTTTTCAAGTTCCTTGGTAACAATCTCTAACTTTTTCTCCAGCTGATTCAGTTTATCGTTCGATTGTTTTAAATTATCACCGGAGTTATTGTACTTAGTCAAGGCTGTCCTCACTTCTTCGATTTCCAAGTCTTTCTCGTCAACAAGGAACGTCATATGCTCAAGCTGCTCGTCTTTTACCTGTATTTTCATGTTGAGTTCCTCAATCATTTCACACTGTGGTGTAAAAGAAAACGTTAGTAAGAGCTTTAGGTAACGGTTATTTAACAGTTATTCTACGAGACCGCACTGAATATTAGCTGATAAATAACAGATGAGCGCGGAGCGCAAATCGGTTATAATCAGCTAATATTCAGAAGGTCGAGTAGATTAATTGTTTTATTAAATACAGTTTTATTAAACACAACAAATTGTTTTTCACCGGCAAATATTTATTTGAAAATAAATTGTGTCTAAAGAAGCCGAGTTGAATCAAATGTCACATGACAGCCTCACAACCATGCGTTTTTCATATATAGTCAATCACTAGAGTATGAGCTGATAACCGGTGAACAGCGAACCAATCAGATTGCTTGAAATCTCATAACCATTGGACTGTTTTTAGCAATTATCAATGTTCTTTTCACATAACACGAGTTTTGTCTCGTTTGATAACTTTTATCATTTGACCACTACTGATCTATTGCGTCTTAACGTATAACTACATGTATGGGGCACAGAAGGCTTAAAACGTGTTTAAAGGCGAGGTATTTTCTCACGAATCAGGGCGTCGCAAGGACCCAAGGGAATTGATTAAAATTATCTCGGCCCCGTTAAGGAAATCGACCGTTGGAAATTTAATGGTACCATGTTGGAAACTTGACAAAAAACCAATCGTGCCAGTGTAGGGAGCCTGCCAGTTCGAAAGTATAAAACTCAAACCCGACATGCTTACCCCGGCAAAGCAATATTTGTCTCGTTTGTGTTTCGGTGCTTCTTGTAAAAACTACAGACAATAAAAACAACAGAGAAACAAGTGGATTGGGGAGGGAGAGAGACATCAAACAACAAACTCTAAGTACCTGTTCCCGGGCTTGTGATAACATCCCCTCCAACTGCTCAACTTTGGTTATTTTCTTTTCCAACTGATTCTTGTTTTTCTTTTCTTCATCTGTCAGCTTGTCAACATGAGCCTGGAGCCTGTTCATTTCCACGAACAGCTCGTTAAGTTTCTTATTCTTCTGTTGCTGCTCGGTTTTTGACTGCTCAAGCTGTGCAAGGAGGGACTTGTTCTCTTCTTGTAGACTGCCGTTTCTCAAGTCTGCAACTTGCAGCTTCCGCAACTCAGCTTCCAACTCCTTTGAACGTTTTTCAGCCTTCTCGAGCTTCTGTTTGGTGAGTTCATTGCTAAATTCCAGTTGCTTTATCATCTTTGTCAACTTGCCAGAATCTTGTGGAGCACCATGAAGTGGTAGTGACTTGCTATGGTGTTCATACAGCTTTTCTTTTTCTCTTATTTCTAGCTTCATTTCTTCCAATTGCTTTACTGCAGCTGAAGCATTGTACTCCGCCAAGTCTCTTTCACTTTGATGATGGCGGCATTTAGTTTCAAGATCGGCAATCTTAAATACAAGGTGAAGAGAACTTATAGCATAAAACAACAACTTAGTGTACGATGGATATTCTACAACTCCCAAAGATTCAGATTGAGATCGTTAAAGACAAATAGTTGTAACACATTTTAAGAAATACTGAAGTAAAGCTTCAAAAGATTATTTAAATGCAAGTCAGAACCTTTTTTCACCGAGGGGTAGTAGCAGGTTTAATTCAAAATTCTGAACTTGTCAACTGCAATTTTGAAATCTACAACGAAATCGCTCCCTTGATTGTAAAAACCGGGCAAAGAATTATCCACGACTTTGCATCCATTGCTCTTTTACGCTTTATTTTCTATTTTTGTAACTGATTTACGACTGAAATGTTTCTTTTATAATTTTGCAATGAGAAAAATTAGAGAAAGCAACAACAACAACAAAAAAGAAAACATCGCGGCTCATCCACGACCTTAAGTTGCCCTTTTTAACCTTCAGGACTTTTCTATTCCACGAAAACCCAACTATATTCCCTTTAGTTTTAGTCCATAAAATTGAAACTATGCGTAGTTGCTCAGCCGCCTGTCTGGTATGCTCTTAGGGCCTGTTTACATGGAAGTCGGGGACCCCAGGTAGGTGGCGTAACCCACCTAGTCATATTAAATCTCTTTTTCACGTTTGCATGAAAAGTTGGATACCCCACCCAGGCGGGTAATCCTGTTACCTGGGGTCTTTAAGGATGCATGTTAAGGCAGGCTAGTTTTTGACCACGAGCTAGGCGGGTTCCTCACCTACCTGGGGTCCCCCACCTCCATGTAAACAGGGCCTTAATAAACATCAAGCAGCGTTGTAAACTTTGTTTGATTATCGTTACCATTACTATTAAATTCCACGTCGATGACCATTTTAATGTGCTACCTTTCTTTCTAAATCCTGACGCTCTTTCTCCATTTCTTGTCTGATATGAGCCTGAACGGAAAATGTTTCCCTTCTTTCAGCTTTCATTTTGTCGATTGTTCGAGTCTGCACCATATCACGATTGGTATCCCGCAACAGGGAGTTCTTTGCTTGAGCCATTTCTTCCTTTATCTGATTGCATTCGATTCTGCATGTGTAAACAAACAAAGGCGTGGGTAACACTAGACGGTGTTCAACTGATAAACTTGTGGTCTTTAGTGGGCATTTTACCCCTTACTCCGTCATACTCTGGTTTTTGGGTAATAAAGGCTAAAGCTGCACGGAACAGAGGAAAATCGAAACAGAGGTTGGAGTCAACGATGATCGAAATGAGAATCTCTGTCTCCGAAGACAGCGCACAAACCAACTCAGCTAAAGGCCTGGCTAAACTAGGATACATGTAGCGCGCTACATTGTAGCCGAAATGTCGTCAGCATGTGTCCTGGGGTGGCTAAACATGCAAGCTACAATCGAGCGACATGTAGGGACACAAGAAATGTTTCTGATGTTTCCCAGAAACATTTTTTGTGTCTCGGCTACAAATTTTGTCACGCGGACAATGTTTCCGAGGTGGCTAAACTGAGAAACATTCAGGATACATGAAGCAAGCGACAACGTAGCGCGCTACATGTATCCTAGTTTAGCCAGGCCTTAAGCCTAACTCGTAAGCCACGAAGTATAACAACTTCATATCTCCATATTACCCTCTAAGGCCTGCACCTGGAGAGGTCACTCCAGCTTGCAGCCACCCATCTCCCGAGACGGAAGGAGGCCGACAACCAACTTCATTGATCAAGAACGCATTCCAATTAACGGAGTTCGTACGTTTTCAGAAATTCAAAAATCCAGGGTTTTCCAGGGCTGTTTTTACGTTTTTTTCCAGGGCCATTGAAGCCCGGAATGAAAACAACGCTCACAACGATTTGTTAAAAACAACGTTCGAAATGTAATGTAATCATTGTAAAACAACAATGTGCTCCAAAGGGTACATTGTTTTGATACTCTACAGTGGTTTCTAACATAAAATGATGTTTTAAAATGATATGAAAAACTACAATATCGATTGTTACTTGTACTGAATTCAACAAAATGCACCATTTCGTGAATTTATTTTTTCAATAAAATTCTTTGAGGTTTTCCAGGGCTTAAATAAAAAATTTCCAGGGCTTTTCCAGGGAATTCCAGGGCTTGATAAATTTTCCAAGGTTTTCCAGGATTTCCAGGGCCCGTACGAACCCTGAATAAATATTGAACGAAAAGCAAACGCAAACTAGCACGGAAAATAGTTATAAATCTTTTTTTATTAACATTTTTTTTGGTAGTTTGTCGATCGTCCGGAATAGTGTAGTCCTACCGTTTTTGGTTGGCATTGACATTTTGACAATCTGTGTGGATGTTATTTTTAGAGTCCTTGAATCTAAGTCAAACTTATTTTTGTTAAAACACAGGCTATTTTTAAAAAAGTTCCGATAAAAATAACTAAAAAGAAAAACAAAAATCGGATGGGCAGAAATACTCAGCTACTTGTTAAACACAAAATTTCTTTTTCCAACCCACAAAGCAGTATCATCACTTAACTTTTACCAAACATTGTACCAGTAAGCGTATACAATCAGTACACGGTGCAAAGTAGTTTATAACCTACCAGAAAACACAGTTCTTGGGAAACATTTCCACATATTTCAAAATCCTGGATTTTGCGGGGAGTGGTTTGTCATTTTCCAGTAAACACAAATATCAACTTTCTGTTCTAACATTCTACAAATATTCAAAAGAAAGAAAGAAAGTTATGTGGTTTCTCTTGTAGTTTCCGGAACTCTGCATAAAATATGCAGACTATTTCAGGGGATTTCAAAATGAAAATAAACTTTAAGAAATTTCACATAACTCTATTTGCTGCTCCCTGTTAATTCATATTTCAAAAGAAAAGAACCAATTCGCGTTATTTACCTCAACAAATCAGCATGACTTTTGGATTCAAACAGATCTTTCTCAAGCTCATCATTTCTTGAACATGTCTCTCGAAGTTCCTGCTCCAATGCAGTCTTTTCAGCAAGTAGTTCTTTCACAAGATTGCCATTATTGCCACGTTTAGCTTTTAGGTTATCAAGTTGTAAACGGAGATCTCCATTACGGGTCTGTTGTTCTTCTAGCTTTGCATTTTGCTTTTCCATTTCTTCTCGAAGTTTTTCACACTCATTGCTTTTAGCCTTTAGGTCATCAAGTTGTAAGCAGAGATCTCCATTGCGAGTATGTTGTTCCTCTAGGTTTGCCTTCTGTTGTTCCATTTCTTCCCGAAGTTTTTCGACCTCTTCGCTCTTAGCCTTTAGGTTATCAAGTTGTAAGCAGAGATCTCCATTGCGGGTCTGTTGTTCCTCAAGGTTTGCCTTCTGCTTTTCCATTTCTTCCAGAAGTTTTTCACACTCTTCGTTTTTAGCATTTAGGTCATCAAGTTGTAAGCAGAGGTCTTCATTGCGGGTCTGTTGTTCCTCAAGGTTTGCCTTCTGCTTTTCCATTTCTTCTCGAAGTTTTTCACACTCTTTGCTTTTAGCCTTTAAATCGTCAAGTTGCAAACAGAGATCTCCATTGCGTGTATGTTGTTCCTCTAGGTTTGCCTTCTGCTTTTCCATTTCTTCTCGAAGTTTTTCACACTCATCGCTTTTAGCCTTTAGGTCATCAAGTTGTAAGCAGAGATCTCCATTGCGTGTCTGTTGTTCTTCTAGGTTTGCCTTCTGTTGTTCCATTTCTTCCCGAAGTTTTTCGAACTCTTCGCTTTTAGCCTTTAGATCATCAAGTTGCAAACAGAGATCTCCCTTGCGTGTCCGTTGTTCTTGTAGGTTTGCCTTCTGCTTTTCCGTTTCTTCCAGAAGTTTTTCACACTCTTCGTTTTTAGCTTTTAGGTCATCAAGTTGTAAGCAGAGGTCTTCATTGCGGGTCTGTTGTTCCTCAAGTTTTGCCTTCTGCTTTTCCATTTCTTCTCGAAGTTTTTCACACTCTTCGCTTTTAGCCTTTAGATCATCAAGTTGCAAACAGAGATCTCTATTGCGTGTATGTTGTTCCTCTAGGTTTGCCTTCTGCTGTTCCGATTCTTCTCGAAGTTTTTCACACTCTTCGCTTTTAGCCTTTAGGTCATCAAGTTGCAAACAGAGATCTCCATTGCGTGTCCGTTGTTCTTCTAGGTTTGCCTTCTGCTTTTCCACTTCTTCCAGAAGTTTTTCACACTCTTCGTTTTTAACCTTTAGGTCATCAAGTTGTAAACAGAGATCTCCATTGCGTGTATGTTGTTCCTCTAGGTTTGCTTTCTGTTGTTCCATTTCTTCTCGAAGTTTTTCACACTCTTCGCTTTTAGCCTTTAGGTCATCAAGTTGTGAACATAGATCTCCATTACGGGTCTGTTGTTCCTCTAGGTTTGCTTTCTGTTGTTCCATTTCTTCTCGAAGTTTTTCACACTCTTCGCTTTTAGCCTTTAG
>JAOBRG010047784.1:0-27354 GCA_027574985.1 Umimayanthus nakama | reverse complement strand
GTCATCAAGTTGTGAACATAGATCTCCATTACGGGTCTGTTGTTCCTCTAGGTTTGCCTTCTGCTTGTCCATTTCTTCCCAAAGCTTTTCACACTCCTCACTCTTAGCCTTGAGGTTATCAAGTTGTAAGCAGAGGACTTCATTACGGCTCTGTTGTTCCTCTAGATTTGCTTTTTGCTTTTTCATTTCTTCCCGAAGCATTTCGCACTCATCACATTTACCCAGTTCAACTGTTGTCGGGTGGTGCTGGAGTTCTGTGCCTTCCGGCGAGCTGCAATCCATCTCCAGTTTCCTCAAACAGGCATTCTCACCAAGACGTTTATTGTTAAAGTCATCATCAAACCCGATGTCCTATTTTGAGATTTAACAGAAAAAGGAAAAGACGGCGATTATTTTTTTAACCAAAGTCATCACTACAAAAATCAATAAAAATAAAGAAGTTAACTCCAATTTCAAAAACTCAAAGAAGGTTTTTCGGTTAAAATCTAATTTTAAACATAACTCACCTCTACAATCGGAGAAGAACACCTGTATAAGAAAACACAACAGATTAGTTTCAATTAACAAATCTTCGTTTCTTACTTTTTGACCGAAGTACTTCGTGTGTGCGTTAAATGTTAACAAGCGTAGAATCTGGCAATCAATTGAAACAAATATCAAGCTATCCACGACTATAGCTCGTTTTACCTCATTTTTCATGGTGCATTTAACATTTCTAGCAAACACATCTCTAATGCAGGCAGCAAGCACCTTTTGGAAATTAAATCTTGGTATACTGCTACCGAAATACAAATAGCTTACCTTTGTCTGAAGTCATCGTCCATTTCTAAACTGAGTCTTTCCATGCTGCTGGAAAAGGCTTCGTACATTTGGCTTTCTTCTAACGGTGGCAGCAATGCAGTTAGGTTGTTCTCTCTTCTGCCAGTGCAACTAAGCACATTGCGCTCTAAAAACGCGCCAGGTGCCCAGGTTTCTCTTCGCTAGTTCAAAAACGCAAACAAACAGTGAGTCAGTAGGGCCGCAGCCAGGATTTTTTATAGGGATGAATGGGTGGGTGGGGGGACCCCGAAAACAAAAAATAAATGCTGGAATGATTAATCATGAAAATGCCGAAGACACAAGGCTTATTTGTGTCTGGGGACCTGGACCGCGGGGAAAATTTTGAAACTTGAGATACTCAAAAATTGCTTGAATTGCATTGAATATTTCAAACCTACCATCGCGACATTATTATCTGGGGCATCACTCCAATTAAAATTGTGACCTGTGGGATTTGTTCTTTGTTCAATAAAACAACTTTTTTCCCTTTGCATGTAAGAAACCTTTGTCGAACAGACTTGAAAACAAAGACTTCTTTGGATACAGCAGGTAAAAAAAGTTTTAAAAAGTCTTTAAAGAAAGTATCACAAAAAAATTGCATAGAACCGTACATGTAAGTGAATTTTCGCTCGATGGCTAGATTTTCCGTTCAAGCCAAAAAATCCTAAACATCAACTTAGAACTAGTTTATTGACAAAGTTTGCAAATTTCTAACGAAGGTTTCAAGTGTTTCACAGTTAGTTATTTCAAACGAATTTTTAATTATTCCTGTTTAATGATGCAGATGACGTGAACATAGATGGGCCTGTAGGGTTTGAGGAGCTGATAGGAGGAGTCGCCCTCTACTCTGAGAACGAAGGATCCCATTGGATAAAAACACAATACAAATAACCAAAACTTTTATTCTTAAACTGACCATCCGTAAAGAACATACAATAGCGTATTGTTAAAAAGTGTTAGTTATTGTTAATGTTATTGTTCAATGACCAATGGAATACTTCGTTCTCAGAGTAGAGCCTTACTGGATAGGTGAGCTCTACGAGAAATAACAAACAAACATACTTTTTGCTTATTGCGCTTAGTCACTTGACTACCAGCCGAGCAGAACATGCTCATCAGCTCAGTAATTCTTTTCTGTTGCTGTGCCTGCAAAAGCGGAGATAGAAATAATATTTATGAGCCTCTATCCTCATACTCAGGACCTTTCATTTAAAGGGACTCATCGAGCACCCAATCAGCATGCTATGTTTTGCAAACGTCTGTCACTTGATTATGATACAGTTAATTACATGTACTACTTTTTGTGAAAACATGGCGACCAAAACCCATCCCACATTCAGGCAGAGTAGCTTCAGATAACAACTCGAAAAGTTTAAGATCTTTTTAATACCCGAATTTAACAAATTTCAACTTAATATTTTTCAATTGTTTATTCAAAAGATAAAACTTGGTCAACTTATGAAAATAGTAACAACTTCCTTTCTAACATGCAACAACAGTTTTGGCACAAAACAAGAAATATAACGAGACCCTTCTAAATGCAACAAGCGGTATGTGTCAACTGCTAAACGAAACTTGCAAGAAATAAAAATTATTGTCCTACCTTTTCGTTTTCATTCTGCAATTCGCGATTGCGAGTGTTCTGCGTCATCTAAAAACGTTGAACGGTAATCAGTATATAAAATTAGTAAAAGCCATTATACGTAAACGAATGTAATGACCAATATAGCATTCCAGAGACGGAAACAAACACTAATGTTAATAAGGTTACGTTAACGTTGAAACGGATCAAAATTTCGAAAGTGAGATTTTCACAGAACGTGAACACACATTA
Organism: Umimayanthus nakama; assembly: GCA_027574985.1. Taxonomy (NCBI): domain Eukaryota; kingdom Metazoa; phylum Cnidaria; class Anthozoa; order Zoantharia; family Parazoanthidae; genus Umimayanthus; species Umimayanthus nakama. Next base: position 24,701 of record JAOBRG010047784.1, on the reverse strand, counting down.
AATTGACTTCTAGCCGAAAAAATATTTTTCAATACGTCTAGTTTGCGAGATGTGGCGAACGAGTGTTTTTACTGGAAGTAAATTGTATGACGAGTGGCGTACTTTAGGAGTGAATTTCTCGAGACATGTTTTGGCTAAAAACTGCGACAATGCAAAGGATCAATGCTCCCTCAATTTTTAACCTCATGCCGTAAAATTTGGCAAGTTCATAAGAGAATAGCTGAAGTTCTAAACCGTCCTGGGGAACTTTGAAATTCCGCTCCAATTATTTTGATGACTCATTCAGGGCAGTTTTTAAGCAGCAACAGGGAATTTTCTTCACATGCCTGCAGAAAACTAATGATGCGTACAATTTAGAAATCTCCATCACGGAATAAGAGCGCAAATGATGCTGAAACTCACAAACTACAAATTGTAGAAACTAAAACTGACAGCCGCATTGACGTCTAGAAGTGAATAAAACAGTTTGAATTGTGATGCTCGCATTCGTTTAAACAAAGTCTTCACCATCATTTAAACAATTTCATAAGCTTTCCACTGATATATAGGTTTGTGGGAGTCCGATGCGTATTAACGGAGTTACATACGCAACACTGAAAACAACGCTCAAGGCGAACGGTAACCAAATACACTCTTTCTTTTATAAGAACCCTTTTTATAAGAACACGAGGCTGAAAATTGCCAAAAAATCAAGAACATTTTAAGAACATGCTGAGGCTGAGAAAAGATGAAGAACATTTATTTTTGATGATAACCTGGTACAAATAATTCATACTGATACAGTGTTATCAAAAATTGTTTTTCGGTGGGCTTCTTGACTAAAGTTCGCAGATACACTGTATTTTTTAAAATTTGATACTGCACAAAATACTTGTACACAAACGTACCACACACGGTACGTGTATTATTGCCTAAAATTAGCAAAGATATTTTAAGGTCATTCCCCTGAAAAAAATCTGCTCGATAGATTTTTTCAAGTTTTGTCAATACTTTACCAATCACGAACTTGTTTAGGAGATATTGTGTAAAACATCGCTAAAATGGACGTTTTTATGCTCATTTTCCGAGGTAGCCTGGGGCGAGTTTTACAAAAGTTGGCTTAAATTGTCAGGCTTAAGTCGAACAATTTTCAATTTTTCCAATTAATTTTACCAAACGTCAATTTAACAGTGTATTTTTTGTTAATGAACAGTGAAATTTCTCGAAAACCAAAATTTTACCTCTATGCGCAGAAGAGCTGCGCAATGCAAAACAGGGGAATGACCTTAAGAACTTGTTTAAGAACATTTGAGGTTGATATCCCGAAAACATTTAAGAAAGTTCAGCCTCAGTCGAAAATCGACGTTCTTATAAAAAAGAGTGTAAACCTGTTTCCACCCTAGTAAAAAAACAGTCTTAAAGGTTACCGTTTTTGTTGGAACGGATCAAAACATCGGAATTGAGATTTTTGCAGAATATAAATCTACATTAAATGAACTTTTAGTAACAAAAATTGTTTTTTAATACGTCTAATAGTTTGCGAGATATGACGAACGAGAGATTTTACCGGAAGTGAAATTGTATGACGTGCGGCTTACTTTAGGAGTGAATTTCTCGAAACATGTTTTAGCTAAAATCGCGACAATGCAAAAGTTTAATGCTCCCTCAATTTTTGACCTCGTGCCGTCAAATGTGGCAAGCTGATAATTATAAATGAAAAAGCAGAAGATGAAAACCGTCTTGCCGAATTTTGAAATTCCGCACCAGTAATTTTTTATGACTCAAAGAGTACAGTTTTGTATGCTGCAAATCGTGAATTTTCTTCAAATACCTGTAAAAAATTAACGACGCATTCAATTAAAAATCGCCAGGACGGAATTAGAGTAAAATTTGTGCTGAATCTCAGACAAACTAAAAGTGGGTTGAAAATGGAACTGACAGCCACATTGACGTCTAGAAGTGAAATAAACAGTTTGAACTATGATGCTCGCATTCGTTTATAAATCAAATTTTTTAAACAATTTTTCCACCATCATTTAGATAATTTTATAAGCTTTCCACTGATATATAGGTTTGTGGATGCAAATTAATGGAGTTACGTACGGAAAACTGAAAACACCGCTCAAGGTGAACGGTATCCTTAAGCATTGTAGCAAATTATAGACCACAACCTTGGAAGTACCTTAGCACAAATCGTTTCAACAAAATGTAACGAGATAGTCTTACTCCTTCATCTGAGTTGAAAGCTGCTACAGAACCCTGAACAATGACTGACCTCTGCAAGCTGACGCTTCAGCTCAGCCAGTTCTTTCTTGCAGCGTTTAAGCTGGGTGCCATCGTCCATGACCTGTGACAAATCATTTCGGAATGGTTGAAGACGCAATTTGAAAAGTATGGTTTATCTAAATCAGAGCTCACGGCTAATTCCAGGACATTCCCGGAATATTTTTATGCCTGTGGATTGTTTAAACGTAAAAGGTGAACTCATGCGTTTTAGTTCAACATCAACTTGAAAACAACATTTCAGCGTTCCTCAACAACTTTGGATAAAATGTCTACTTCGTATACTAAAACTACGTCTTTAAACTAACCAACAAGAGAAAAACTTGTTACGTGACTGCAGATTCAAAAATCTTACAACGTGCCTTTAAAAATGTACCGTGTTTCAAGAAACCACAGGTATTGAAAACCCTTGAACACAAAATCCTGAATACCAAGATATTCCTCGTTTTAAAGGTAGCGTAGTGGTATGAACCAGGTCTAAATATGCATGTGGCAGTTAAGTTTACTATAATGTGATTCATATGACCCTATTAATTTTCGTAGTCTAACATATACACAAAGTTATTTCCATGAAACTCTTGGCAAATTTGCTAATTTTTCAAATGAGGGTGGTGTAGAGAGGTGGTGAAAGTAACCTGTAAAACTAAGACGTATGCACAAACTTCTTTTCAAAATGGTTCTGAAATCCTTAAGGTAACTACAGAAATCTTACCTCGTTGACAACCGGTTCGTTCTTAATGCACTTTGCCCTTGTTGCAAACTAAAGAAAAAGGTTTAAAGGTCAAACGCAGCAAAACACACAAACTGCCCGAGGGCAACCCTATGTATGCCGCGCCTTGTGGACTAAACTTCGTCAATTTGAGCTCAACATAAACTGGTTCTGAATCGCGATATCTTACTAGTACCTTGAAAATAATTTGTCATGCACGAAATTTGACAACTCCAGTTTCAAGAGAGAATTAGCATGTTGAAAACCACACATAAGCTGTTTTACAACTACCAACTAAGTGATATCAGCGTTGATGACATCATCACAATAATTGAGGAAAATCGAGTTTGCTGTCAAATACTTGATTTTGGGGACAAAAAAGATTAAAAACTCATAGTTTTGTAGTTTTGGCATCTAAAATTATGTTTTCTAGGCATTTAAAACAAGATCTTTTATTAAATACTAAGCAAAAATCTCAAAAATCGAAAATCCACGATGGCAGCTATCGTGGGTTTTTGTTTTGGTTACCATGGCTACACTCTTTTTTAGAAGAATACTGTTTTTCAGACTCAGGCTCAATGTTCTTATATCTTTGGCGTTTTGAGGCTGAAAATAATCTTGAAATATTCTTAGAATATAGGTCAACAGAATATGTCTGCCAGCAGAGCGTTGCCTTACTGTGTCTCCAGATGATAGCGTTTATACGTTGTGCAACATTCTGGTACTCAAGTACATGAACAAATTGTTGTTCGTTGGCAATTTTTACCGAAAGTTATTTAGAATTTCCAAACATTTAAATTTTAGTGTAAACATATTTATATGTTGCACAAAATTATATCCTTAACAAAATCTCAGCCTCGGCATTATTCTTAAAATATTCTTAAATTTTCGCGATTTTCAGCCTCGATATTCTTATAAAGTATATTCTTCTAAAAAAGAGTGTAACTTAAGTGACGATTGTTGCAATGCAAGTTAGCTAGTAGCTCTAATACACTAACTGCATACCCAAGGATAGCATTGCCGGTATATGTGAAAATCCTTCTTGGGAGGGGTTGCTGTATTTGAAAATAAATGTGTGAGAAAACTGCCTGCCAGTTTAAAGGTTAACTTATAAAGTAGATTTTACTGAAAACTAACGTTATCATTTGTGAAATTCATTACCTCCAAAGTGCTTTGTGTCTCAACCTGGTCTGCACTTGTCACGGTGCAGATGATAGAAGTTTTAGCATTACCGCCAAGAGATTTCTGTAGTATACGCGTAAGCTTCGAGTCACGAAAGTTGACATGTCTACAAGTAAAACAGCGTTAATTAATTCGGAGTTATTAGCTTTGCAATAGATTAAGTAAGATTAGTTAATCAAATACACGTGCATGCGTATAACCCCAGTTGTTGTACTCCGTAGTAGTATACCCCCCACTGGCTCAGTTGTTGTACTCTAGTAGTATACCCCCCACAGGCTCAGTTGTTGTCATCTGTGGTACACCCCCAGTTGTTCCAATTAAGTACTGTACTCTAGAAGTATACCCTAAGCAGTTGTACTCTAGCTCTAGTGGTTAATTCCTTAAATTGTAAATTCTTTTGTTACCCGAAGATGAAAAACAAGCTGTGTTTACAATTTAAAAAGTAGAAAAATATATTTCCTTATTAATACTGACTTTGAAAACAATTTTATTATAAGAAAAAGCATTGAAAATACAGAGACAAAAACATGACGCTTTAACAACGGTGTCATTCCACCATTATCCAAACGGGATGAAATCGTTGAAATGTCATGTTTTTAGCCCTATAACTTCACTGCTTCTTTCTATAAAAAGAAATTTAAAAAACAATCGGGAAAAAGGTTAATTCAGAGATATTTTAAACTTGAAATGATGCTCCTGGAGAGTTTTTTTTTACCATGACAGGGCTACCTTTAAGCATCTTTGGGCAAATTTTAAATTACTTTTCACTAAAACAATCAAAGTTTTAGTATAAATCGTTGCTATCGCAACATTTTGGTCAACACCTTGGATTTTTTTTAAAAAATGTTTTTCTTGAACACTAACTAAAAATACGAAGTCTTGCTAAACTTGTTACAAAAACAAGTCCAGTGCTCCAGTACTTAACTAACTAAAGGGGTTCGTATAATCAGCTGAGGAAAACCAAGTTGCCAGTCACTCCTCGTTCTGTTCAGAGTTGTTTAGAAATGTGCGAAAATAAGTAGTCGAAGATTTCCAACAAAAACTTTTACCTTTGAAGTAGAAAAGTTTCAGGTGCTAGTGGCCATTCACCAGAGTTAAGAGTTCATTTTACATTTAAAAAGTAAGAGGTACGTTTAAAACAGAACTGCACAACATTTTGCTGAAAACGCAGAGAAGCCATGACGATTATTTGAATATCTGCCAGCTGGGTCAAGCGATAAAACTCGTATAAGAAAGACACACTTTTGTTAGTTGTCACGAAGCAAATTGTCCGTTAAAATGCTTTCCTTGTAAAGAATTTTCAACATTCCCGTTGTGTGTGTATATGTGTATGGAGGTTGGGAGGGGGGGGGATGGTAGTCCGTGTGTGTTTATTTATTTATGTGTTTATATTTTTCTTTTTTGTAGTTTTTTCTTCTTCCATTAATGACTGATCTGCCTCGATTGGCTTAGCTATTTGCGGATCAGTCAGGACTATAAAACAAATGTAAACTTTACTTGCATAATTAAAATGATGATGATGATGATATGATTTAATGAATAATCTTTACTTACGATGCCCCTTCACTTAGTTTGGATATCACAGAGCCAAGTGTAAATAAAGATCGGTTGATATTGCAACCTTCTTTCAATCTTGCACCTAAATGAAATTTAAAAAGTAGTAAGTGAGGTTTTGCATCAATGTCATTTAAAAAAATTGAAAATATAAATCATAGCATCCATAAAACAATTACCTTCAGCTCCCGTTGACGAGGCTCTCTCTGAGCCAGCAAGGTCAACTAAATTCTTATAGAAACAAAACACACAAGCAATCAAAGTTTGTCGATACAGCAGCCAAATGTTTATGGTAAAAAAAAGAGGTAAGAAAAAAGTTGTTTGCTGTTTCATGTTAGGATTACCAATTAAGCTGTTGGTATTGGTCATAACTTAAGAAAAGTAGTACTCAGGGTTCGTACGTCTTCAGAAATTCAAAAATCCAGGGTTTTCCAGGGCCTTTTTAAATTTTTACGTTTTTTCTAGTGTTTTTCCAGGGCCATTGAAGCCCGGAATGAAAACAACATTGACAACGAATTGTTTAAAACAATGTTCAAAAGGTAATGTAATCATTGTTAAACAACAATTTGCTCCAAAGGGTACATTATTTCGATACTGTACAGTGGTTTCTAACATAAAATGATATTTTGAAATGATAAGAAAAACTACAATGTCGATTGTTACTTGTACTGAAATCAACAAAATGCACCATTTCTTGAATTTACTTTCCAATTAAATTATGTGAGGTTTTCCAGGGCTTAAATAAAAAATTTCCAGGGTTTTCCAGGATTTCCAGGGCCCGTACGAACCCTGACAATTATATCTGGGGGATTCGTGGGGGGAGGGGGGATGGGTGGGCCTAAAAGTGGGACAAAAATTGATAAAACCTTCTGGGTTTGTATTTAGGAGCTTATGGCAAGGGGGCTTATAATCAAGGGTCATATATATAACAAAAGGGCTATGTTGGGGTGGCCTGTAACCGAGGGGGTTTGTATTGATTGGGCATATAACCAAGAAGTTTTATATTCAGGAGGATTTTAGCCAGTGGGGTTTAAAACTATCTAGGGGATTTGTAACCAGAGAGTGCTATAGTGAACCAGAGAGGGGCGATAACTAGGAAGCATTTATTTAAAGGGTTTATAAGCAGGGAGTTTATATACAAGAGATGTTATATATTTAGGATTAGGTATACATAGCCAAGGGGGTTAAAAACAAAGGAGGGCTTGTCAAACCAGGGGGCTAATAACCAGGGAGCTTATAATTAGGAGGCTTATAAACAGATCTAGAGGGCTTTATAAATATTAACATGATGAAATCTATAACCAAGAGGGTTCATTATTAGGGAGCCTCTTAATCTGCAGGGAGGGTTGTTTAGGAGGAAATTAATGTTAGATTCAAGGTTAACAGGAACATTTTAAAAGCGCAATTTAATTATAGATCAGTTAAAAACATGTTTAGACATACCAGCTGGGCTACCATTATAGCTTGATCTGTGTCTTGGTCAGCATCTGAATCCAGCGACTGCTGAACCTCACGACTCTCAATAATCTGTTTGTTTAAATAAAACACCATGACCCATTGAACAAGGCAGATGATGGTAGATATATATATATAAAAACTTAAGTAAGTATTTATGATTATGGGAACTGCCCCAGAAGGTAACAAAATTACTAAATAAATTAATATTTCACTGCAGCACTTGTCTGACCAACGCCAAAGCTACACAACTCTATGTTCATAATAAAGTGCTTAAAGCAACAGGCATTTAGTATCTTCTTTTAATTAGTTTGTTACTAACTAATTTTTTACATTCAAATTTTTGGTGTTCATGATACTTAAAACAACTTTAAAATTTTAAGTATTGTTAACCCAAAAGGGACAAACCTAAACAAGTCATGTAACACCCTGGGGAGATTTACTACATACAGCTATTTCAAAAAAGGTTGTCATAGTCAATAGTCTGATACTGGAACCGAAAAGGACTGGGGTTCAAGCAGCACAAAAAATCTATTACTGTTAGCATCGATCGACTTTTCAAATATAGAATGCAGGTCATCATATAATGTCACAGCCATACAGTAACAACCTTCACGGGTACATTATCGTTCCTTTAGACTGTACCTATAGTTCCTTTCGGTTCCAGTATTGACTATTGACAATGACAACCTTTTTGAAATAGCTGTATATAAAGGTAGAAAAAGGAAAAGAACAAACTTAAGTTAGTTTAACTGGAATAAATTAAAGCCATTTATTTATCCGAGATAAAAACTAAAGATTTTTTTCCAATATTAACTCACCATTTGAAATATCGTGTGAGAGCGACTGCTTCTCTCATTCATGTTTGTCTTCCCATAATGTCTATTTCCTAGAGAAAAGAAAAATTTAAAACACTCTTAGGCTATAAATTTTCAACTATCAGATGGATGAAAAGTTGCAATGGCAAAAAGTATAAAATATTCAAGAAAAAACATTTTCTTTTATTTTTTCCAATAATTTAGGAAACATTTGGTTGAGCACTGAGAAAACAGTACACGTAATTTAATAAACTTGATAATATTATCAATATTATATGGCCAACTGATTTCGCATGCTGTGATTTATCACACTCCAGGGTCATTTATAGCAATATGGAAATTTACTGTAGCTCTTGATCACCTTTTCAAAACTGTAATAATCAACAAAACCATATAATTAACATCTTGTCAGGGTTGCCACTGTTAACTGGATTTGAAATTCAAGGTTTTTTCCAGGACATTTCAGGACCTTTTCGAGCAAATTCAAGGACCCTCTGTACCAAAAAAAACTTTTTCATTCTGTATATTATCAGCAACGAGTTTTATAAAGCTTGCTTCTTGGGAAAATTCAAGCCTCCGTTTTGATTTTTCATACATTGTTCCATCACAGCTCATTTTGATTATTACGTAAAGTTAAAGTGAAAAACTTTGCCCATTTCAAGATTTTCAAGGACCGCAACCCAAATTCAAGGACTTTCCAGGGCCTGGAATGATCTTTTTCCAATTCCAGGATCTTCCAGTATTTTCAAGGACCGTGGCAACCCTGTCTTACTACCATTCCCCTTTTCTCTGCCTGACTATTGCAAGTTATGGATCCTTGTTTTTCCCTTCCTTGTTTTATGGCCTGCCTGCCAACAAGGGGAAGGGAAAAACTTGGTTACTTTCATGTCTTTATAACTTGCCACATGGACTTACACTGTAGCTCACCCTGCTAATAAAAGGTACACTAAATTTATACCAAGATATAATTGGTGTTTATGAACTATAACTAGCCAGGGTTTTTCCCATAGCTAATTGGTCAAGGCTAAATTTCAGGACATTTCAATGCTCCCTACTTCCCTAGGGTGGGGGAATGGGGTTTTACAGTGACAGGTGCAATAATGAATGTGTTAGAGAGAAATTATAAATGGATACTGGATATTGCTGTACTCACTTTCTCCCTTCTCCATCAAAGAAAACACACCATCAGGGTTTATAACATTAACTTCATGTATTCCATCAACATAGAATCCCTCCTGTTTAGATAAAAGATTGCAACAAATTAACAATTAATTACAAATACATTGATACATGTAATCAGTTAATCATTAAGATGGTTCGACACCGTTTTCACTCTCTGCATGTGAACGCGGCCACTCAACCTCCTGGGCACCGCTCCTGTAAAGCATTTTTTCCCTCCATAAAATAAATCAAATGAAGGCTGTAGGTATTAAACTACCCAGGTGAGCCGAATTTGTTCATATTCTGCAGAAGCTGGTCAAGATATGAGTGTACACACAGTCAGCTACTGTTCCTTAATCACAATAATTGTAAATTTATATCTAACAATTCCCAGATCTGCAGTGCTATGTGATGTAAAAGTACCTACCCCTGGTTTTTCCCTAACGTCCAAATTTTTATTGCTGGGCTTCAGTAGATCTGTGATATTCTGAAAAACAAAACACAATTGTCAGCCTTGCATTCATTCTTAAATACAATTATAGTCTGTGTTATGGAAAACTATTCATATGCCTGTGAATTAGAATATATTTTCATTCCAAGAAAATGTATATCATATATTAACCCTCAACGGACAAGAGGTTTATTCAAACTAAATTTTATTAGAACCAGTCTTTCTAAGTCCTTAACTTACCTCATTGTAGATTTCAAGGTACGAGCATCTGATTAAATACTCTCTTCCTGGTTGCTTGAAGAAAAATAACAACAAAAAATACTTAAAAATAAATACATATATTAAATAAAAGAACTTACATTATTTGACAAGCACTTACATGTATAATTATTAAAATGCCTAAGTATCAATTCAAACTAAAAACTTACTTTTACAGTATTTTTCATACTCAAGCTTATTTTTTATAATGGCGAATTAAAAAAGTGAGGCTTTTATGTACCTTCACTACCGTATTTATTCAATTAAGTGCCCAACCCAAGATATGCCCCCCAACCCCAATGAAAATGAGCAATGAAAAGTTGAAATTTTGCTCAAATATTTTTTCATGTTTTGTTGCAACAATTTATTGTTTTGTTACAAAAAAAGCCTTTTTACTTGAAAAAATGGTGAATATTTAATTAGCACCCAGCCTTGAATTAGCAGCTACCCTGAAGGTGCATTACATTTATTTTGATATCTTTCTCTTAGCTGAGAGTTAAGTTAGTAGTATCTGTTAACTTTTAAAGTTACACTAAATTTACTTCAGATTTTATTTCATCAGTTTTTGTTGAAAAAGAGTTACATGTAATGCATACTGAGCCTACTACTCGTAAATTATTTCTTGTTGCATCTGAAGAAAGGCATTTAAAACAACCAGAAAAAAAAACGTGTATTAAAGCTGACTTTCCATTTTTTGGAGCTAAGAGTACAAAATACTAAAAAAAGGTATTTAATAATATTATTTATTACATGGCAGGCTGACCATTTTCTTGTGCTGTAATTAGTCAATTCCAGGTCAGTAAGTAGCCGTACAGACCTTTAAATTAGCTCTCGATCAATGTTTCAATATGGGAATAATCAACAAAGACATATATAATAAACATCTTTAATTTTTAGCTTGCTGTCTGGACTGAGCAAACAAGGCTAATAAGACTTGTACATTATATATAAATTCAATTACCTTTTTCAGTATAATTTAAGAATTACAATGCATAACTTCAAAGTCATTTATAACTTTTTGAGGAGTGTTAAATGATTGGAAAAAAAATATTTGTTTGATGAATTCAAAACTACAGAATTTTTTAAAGCTTAACATTTAATTATTATTGATTCAATTATTAGTTAACTTATAATTAAACAAAATACTGGTCAGCAGGAACTAACGCATACTGTAAAATAAAATTGAGCAAAAAACCAAACCATAGTTATGTAGCTGAAAATCTCCTCCATAGCAAGACCAATAACTCCAGGATTTTTTGCATTTCCAAGCATCGTGAAAGTCTTTCCTGATGAAGTTTGGCCATAGGCAAATATTGTACCTGAAATAAATGTCAATTTTAGTTATTTGTACTGACTTATTATTTCATAAAGAAATCAACAGCATAAAACCCAGGACGCTAATAGCGATAGTTATTTATATGCTTTAATAGGTCCTGATGAACACAATTGCTGAAACTCATACACTAGAAGATTAAATAAATATTTGTTCAAACATTGAAACCCATTAATTTTGTTGACTGTCCAAAAAATTTAAACATAGTTAAATATTTCATATAAAAATAAATGTGGAAAATGGTTAAAGCTCTAAAAAACCCATCTTACCATTAAACCCCTGCATTGCTGAAAGCACTACTGGAGCTGCAAATTCCTGATATACATCAAATGTAGAAGAATGTTCATCAAACACTTTGTCTGCAAAGGAAAAACAGTACTTATTTGTTTGAAAATGAAAAACTAGTACATATATGTACTGTATTTATCTAACACATACTTGTGTAAAAATTACAAATGCAGTTTCTACTCTGATCCACAAGATCATATACATGTACACGCTTTTTTTTTATTAGAACAAACTTTATAAGAACAAGCTAAGAACAACCACCAGGCTGAAACTTTGATCAGAAAAATTTAAGAAACTTAATAGATCATTAAACACAGATTGAGATGTACATGAAAACAAAACTTGTCAGAATTTAGCTTGTTGGACGTGCGCTGGAAGAGTGATTAAACAAGCTTGTCTTGTTTGCGGGCGCTGTGTTGTCGGTTTCAAAATTTTTAAGCTGAATGAAACAATAGCAAATACAAATTTCTTAGTGCCATCTTACATATTATATTGTTCCGGGCAACTAATTCACTGTTTAAAAATATTAGGAAATAAGAACAATTAAAGAACAACTTGAGGCTGAAATCGCCAAAAAATTAAGAACAGTCCAGGCTGAGCCGAAATTTATTGGTTCTTACAAAAAAAAGCGTGTATGTCATCTACTTGGAAAGTATAGCTGTTGACAGGGGTGGATCGAAAAATTTTTGAAAGAGGGTCCCAGAAGCTAAGAAATTCTAAAAAGGGTGGGTGGAGGTTACTCCATATATTCAGATGATAGGGATGATTGTCATATTTTAGGGCTTATAATTAGCTATTTAGTACATTTTAGGCTGGGGTTGTTCCAGCAAAATCTATTAAAATGATAAAACCAGTATTTGTCAGGGTATTAAAACTTTGAGTTGTCATGGGTAAGCTTTTCTGAATATGTTTCTTTAATTAACTCCCATTTATTGGTTTTTAGGTTAGTTTTTTACCCAAGGGGGTATGTTTTAGGAAGTGCAAACTTTTATGGCTTGATTTTTTTTATTTTAGGGTAGTTTTCTAGGATTTCTGATGGTTATCCCTAATCCTTTTTGCCAGAGTACCCCCTCCCCCCCGCTGGGGCCCAAATCCCTTAAATTGGCTAGAAAGTTTGAATCCTCATTTCAGTCATTTTCTTACAAATCAAAATTTGGGAAAGGGGTACTCGACTTAAGTTTAGGTAGGTGCCGCTGAGACCTTGAAACCCTGACCTTGTTTAAATAAAAAAATTGCAAAAATCATGGAAAATTGATACCCAGTCTATGTTTTTCAGGTCAAATTCCACTCATTTTATTTTGTCAAAATGTGTGATTTTTAGAGCATGTTTATGAGCTGGCGGTTGAAAAACCATACCTTCAAGTGCGGCACATCCTGTATAGCTAATTTATGGGAGTACCCCCCCCGGAAACAGTCCCAGACACATCTTTCACTCAATTTTAAAATTAAAAAAAATGTATACACTGTTTTATAGTCGCATCAGGAAACTTAAACTGAGCTCAACTTTTCCGACCATGCAGGACTGATCAGTTGCTGATGGAAGGACATTGAGAAGCTTATAATTATTTTATATGATCTGCATATATATATGCGTTAATCAACAGCAACAGTTTCGGACCACTTTTAAAGATATCATAACTGTTTGTTGATACATGTTTAAATGTTTTTTAAATTTGAAACTTAGTTTTCTTATAAACTTACCGAGGTAGAAACTTTTTTCATCTTTTGTGCCGACAACGGAGTTACCATTTGCCTTCCAGTATCTGGTGCTTTGTGACACTTTTTCCCTATCATATTGATCAATATATAAGTTAAACAAGATAAAAAGCGTCAGTCGATCGCTATGGCTACGAGACAGCTATAGAGAGCTGTACAAAATTTTAACGTTCAGTTTATTAGTCTTGGCCAAAACAAACACCAACCGATCTTCATATAAACTATAGTCTTTCAACATGGAATCCGGTTTGGGCGCCCCATAGTTCGAGCGCCCCGTATAGGCCGACTTCGAACTTTTGCGGTTCCCTGATTCAACTACAATCTATTAACCCAAAAACACACATAAAACGAGACCCCATATCGAGTAGTTTATTTATTTCGATAAGTTTTCTTGATACGAGCACAACAGTGCGCGTAATCCGAAAACACGCTTGCCTTAGCTTGTCGGTTTATAAGTACACACTTGGAAAAGTACGTAAAATGATTTTACAACCTTGAATAACTATATAAACTTTCGATAGTGAGTACGTAAAATGATATTTTATAACAACACAATCTGAAACTAAGCAACGATAACAGTATGGGGCGCCAAAACCGAGATTTGGGACACTTAAACCAAAATATTGGGCGCTCGAACTTGGGGCGCTCGAACTGTGGGGCGCTCGAACCGTAATTCTTTAACAGGTGAAGAAGCAGCGGCTAAATTGCATTGCTCGCAAATGCAAATTGTCTTGTACAGAACAAGCAAAGATCCAAAATCGCTGTTTCTTTCAAACTTTCTGCCGTCCTTTTTTTCCTGCAGCAAGTTTTGCAGTAAGAGGAAGCATAACGCCTGTTTGAACATTCAAAGTAATTTTGAAAGTTGCGCCAAATTTGCGCTCAGTTATTTAGTGGAAGAAATCGAGCGACAACAGCGATAATATGGAAAAATCACAAAGCTAGCTTTGCTCAAAAAATAATTTTGAGTCAAACACTTTTTTCGACGGCAGCAGCGACACCAAATAATTCTGAAATCTGGTTTAGTAAACGAGTCTAGTCTGTTGTACATGCACTCACCTCTTAATGAAAGGACGGATTCGGACGGCAACCCGAATGTTGTCGGCCTTTTGCGAGGCCGATGCCATGGCGCTTGGTCTACAAAAGTAAAGGGTTTTACACGTAGTTTGAGAAGATAAAACCGATGAGCACAAACTAGATTCAAGATTAGAAGATAGCTATAACGATCTATAGCTACTACAGCTGATAAATTCGTACTTTTAAAATAAGGAATTAACGACGTCAGTTGCAGACTACAGAACTAAGGAATCAAGCATTAATTGAGAATGTGAAATCTAAAGTAACAGAAAACTAAATAGTATATCAGTACCTAACTTCGGGTCAATCAAGAAACACCGCAAATCTCATTCGATCAAGCGCAACGAGTGTGAAGTGAATGAGTTTTTTTAAAACTTGGAACGCTGCAAAATACGCGCTGTGATTGGTTGGGATTTCTAGAACCCAGACCTAAGCCGTTTTCAGACCTGTTTTTAAAATCTCACTGTTTTATTTTTTTATTTGTTACTTTAGGTTGTAAATGTATTCTTTCCAAAAAACTTTCATAATGAAATTAACAGATCGACTGGGTAAAATGGAAAAAGCATAGGCAGATAAGTTGCTGAAAAACATCCGCTGGCTTACCTATTGCACCTGTCTCCTCCCCCAGTCAGTCAGTTTTGTCATGGCGGGCAAGTTCGAACTTGTACACGTGACTCAAGCACCAAAAACAAAATGGCGGCTGCAAAGGTGAGATTTGAGCTATGGTATTTTCCACGATTTCAGTTCAAACTTAAAATAGTAAAGTGCTAAATCTGTCATGAAGTTTAGCAGCTTTTAATGAAAAGTATAACTTATTTTTTCGTTATAGGTTTATTTGTTATGGTCTATGCTTGTTTAGTAGGCTAGTATTTGGTACAAAGATTCTAGGAAACTTCCAAGCATATCGATCGGAGATTAGCTATAGACGAGCTATTTTCTGAAACTGCCTTAGTTGACGAGTCGTTGCAGTGCATGCTTTTGATCTAAGTTCTAATTTTCACAACCTGCTACACGTAATTGGCCATCGCTAAAGACTGGAGGGTGCAAGAAAAAAATACAATCCGACTTGTCACTGCTCACTTGAGCAGGTGTAAGCTTTTAAATACTGTAATGTGCAAGTGTTATCTTGAGAAACTTACAGGTGCTAAGTTTAAAATCTTCTCGGGTGGCTTGGGGCTCTGAGGCCTCTAGCTTAAGTGGTCAGATCGTGTTAATACGTTAGAATCTTAAAACTAAACTAGTTGACAGCTTGGAGCTTTAACAAGACAGTTTAATACAGATTTCCAATCAGGGCTCCACACAGCAAGTAAATCACTCGTAAATGCAAGCAAACATTTCTGCTGGCAAGTAATGGATGCATTAATTACTTGCCTGCTGGCGAGTACATAAAAGATTCCTGATATTTTTCAAAAATGTTGAGCTTTTACAAATTAAATGATTCTATAAAACATGACGTTATTTTCTCAATACAGTTAGAATTTCCACAACTTTCGTCACAGATTATCTCTTAATTGATCCTGTGCTATCAGAGAGCACATTGTTTGACAAATGCAAACGCCAGGAATCTTGCTTGAGTGGCAGTAATTTTAGGAGAAAGCCGTTTGCATAACGTTATCCAGTTTTTCTGTTTCACAAAGCTATTCACAGAACAGCCAAAGCAAAGATAAGCAAAAGCAAGAAAGTGCAAAAAAGTGGTGTTTGTGATTGATTACAGGTACCTTATGTACTAGTTAGTATGTTGTTGACAAACAGGGTTGAGCTACTAATGTCTCGCTGAAAAAATATGCTATCAGTATAATTATAGTGACTAACTTGTGATGACTGGCCAGCAAATTTTTCCTCTCACTCGCCAAAAATTAGAAAATTTTTTAAACCTGTGTGGAGCCCTGCAAATTTTGGGCATGCAGGTATAAAAAAGAGGTTGTATGTGTCTCAAACTGCCCAGTAAGATCCCGATCTTGAGTTTTTGTTGTTCACTAAATGAAATGAAATGAATACAATCATACTAACTGAACATAATAGTTCAATAATACTGTAATTTTTAATATATATTTTATTTCAGAACACTCAGGGTTCAAAATAACTTTTTCCAAACTTGCTTAAATTTGCCAGCAGTTTTCAAGAACCAGGATACCTCACCAGTCAAATTAAGTATAGATTGACTGAAAATATTAAACAAAAACAGCCTTTAATGGTCGGGATAATGCCGGCTATAGCCTACAGCTGGCCCCTATTTTAAACTGTGACACTTCATTGCATAAGCCACAGAAATGCTCATTAAACACTATATTTTCAAGTGGAAGTTAACTATTTATTTAAATTTTTTATTGTTTCCTCAACCTTTTCGGTATGAACCTTAATTTGTTGTTCAGTTTTCTGGATCTCCATAGTTTACAGTTTAAAAATATTTTTTGGCACTGCTTCTTGTTTGATTTTTTCATTATAAATTAAAGTTTTCTTGTATAATATTATGATTATAATTTATAGGAAGCCATTGTTATTGTTCTGGATGTCGGTCATTCTATGACCCAGGCCCCTCCAGGTCATGCTACTCCTCTGGAAACTTCAGCCCAAGCTATCAATATGATCATACAAAGAAAGGTATTAATCTATTATCAATAATATGTATGCGGCATAATATATTCCTTGAACCTGGCTTCTGATAGGTTCTTGAGTGATTAGTACATGTATTTCCAGTAACGCCACGCGCATTACACATTACATATCTGCCATCTGTTCCAATTTTATTGGGGCAGTCCCAGGTTTTGACTTTCAAAACCTCCAAATTCGGGATGTTCTGATTTTTTAGAGTTTCAGCCAGTAAATATTCCTGCATTTAAAATAGTATAAATTCAAGACTTACACCATAATTCAATATTTTTCCAGGTCTTTTTGTGCAAATTGAGAAGAAATTTCTTTTGTCAATCTGAACCGGCTGTTCTAGCAGTACTAGTGGCTGACTAAAAAGAATTGCTGATTTATTTTTAAAGAACATTCTCACTGAATGTAGTGAAAACATTTGGTCTGTGGTAGGTGAGGGGGGGGGGGGGGATTGTACTTGGGGTTATTCATGTTGGTGATGAAAATGTCCAGATTTCTGATTTCCAATTGTTGGCAGGTTATGATATCATTGTTTATGACTTATGCACTCATGTATTAACCAAATGTGCAAAGGAACTTTGGAATTTCCTATTGCTTATGCTTAGTGTTATTAAACATTGTTTTTGAAACAATAATTATTATGCCATATAATAAAGAAGAATTGACTTTGAGTGTTCTGTCCTTTTGGGAATTCATATAAAAACTTCAGCCTTCAGTCCACAGCAAATTTGATATTTCTCACACAGACTTCACTTTCAGTTAACAAGGAGTTCAACTAATTTTTTTAAAACCCCGGTGACTTTTGTTATTTGCAATTATTAAATGATATTATTTTTGTTGTGGAAGTTCAATCAATCACATGAATTTTTGCAAATTGCAAGTTACTTAAGGACAAAATAATAAAAAAATATTACCAAGACTGTCTTTCTCAATAATGTAAGCAATTCCTGGAAGAAAAGTGAGCGCAAGAGTGCTCTCCTCAGGACAATTTTGTGGAACCAATGGCGAATGAGAGTGACTGCTGGCCTCATACCCTGAATTTGCAGTGGCGGATTTAGGGGAGGGAGCCTGGGCCCCCTCTTTTGGTGGAATATTTGCAAAAGATTTAAAAGAAAACAACTGAAACGAACATTCAATGACCGTTTTAAGGGATTTTGGGCCCCCTCGTTCTAGAGTTTTATAAATTATAGTTTGTCAAGGCCACCCCTCTCAAAAATTTCTGGATCCGCCCCTGATTTGTACACCTCAGCATCTTCAGGCAAGCGTCAAGGCAGTCGCTTGCCTAGAGCTCAGTAAGAGGCCTGTCAAAAGAGATTGCAATATGTGAAGTGTAACAGATTGTTAAGTCTACTATAGCCAATTAAAGACTGCAGAAAGATTCATTGTGTTTGTTTGACTCATTTTGCATGGGACAACCTCAACTATGTCGCACAACATCACTTGAATCAAGCCCTTAGTTACCCCCATGTTCATCCAGAAAATGGAGCCCTGCAGATTGATCTTTAACTGCCAGTAAATAAATGTTTTTTGCAGATGTTTGCTAATGCCAAGGATGAGTTTGCATTGCTACTATTTGGAACTGAAGGTTAGGAAACATCACAGACAACTTAAAGTGTTAAAGTGTATATATCACTTGTGGGATTTTCTCCTATTTGGAATCTACTTAACATTCTGATAAACATAGCAAAAATTTTTTTTGATCTGGATTTTTTTAGTGGCCCAATTAGCATTCAAACAGGAGAAGTCTTACTTCCGTATTCAAAATGACTGCACAAAAGGAAGAATGGGCCAGGGTTGGATAATGTGACCTCATAAGCATAATTCATACTTTAAGTCTTCCGTCGCTGGAGAAATACCTTGTTTTGTGTTTTCTAACTTTTCGTATTATAAACAACAGATGTGAAGAATGTCAGATCTTCCTCCAGTGATTGCAAACTCGAAGAATGAATTCTGGTTGTGACGTCACAACCCAACTTGGACCCATTCTTCCTCTTGCACAGTCATTTTGAAACCGGAAGTAAAATTTCACCTGTTTGAACGCTAATTGCACCATGAAGAAAAAACCAAATCAAATTTTTATTTTTGCGCTGTATACCAGAAGGATGAGTAGATTCTAAATTTGAAAAAACCTCACAAGTGATGTATACACTTTAACTGGCTTTCTGCTTAGATTTGTGCCTAAATGAAGTCAGGGTTGAAAATACCTGCTAGCGGTTTTGGGACCTAACTTAAGTTTTTATACTTAATGTCCTAGTGTCTAGTATGAGTTTCAGCTAGAATTAGTTTTAACATAATGTCAGTTGATGCTACAAGTGGAAAATTGGCAAACAAAGATACACACAATTATAGTTGTAACAGTAAGAAATTATAACTGGTAGTAGCCATTTTTAAGTGCGTCCGTACAATAGTACTTATAAAAGCAGTTATCAAAGCTTTCCACTGCAAGTAAATATTACAAAATAATTTTATTTATTGTGGAAAGCAACTTGTCTTCTAAGGCACTGATCTTATATTGTTATTCACACGAAATTATAGCCTTAAATACTATACTAAATAATGATGATCATGAATCAACTAAAACCTATGTTCATTACAACTTGTTTTGTGTAATTAAGGTATTTAGTCATTCAGGTAATGTATTGGGATTTAATGGAGCAGAAGCAAGTTGTAGAATTGCATATGTTTTAAATTCGTTATCCTACAAATGAACAGTTACTGATTTGTTTTTTTAATTTTAATTTTAGAAACAAATTTGTTTCCACTTTAAGTGCATTACATAAAATTCAAGACAAAAAATAAATAAAACTAGTTGACAGTGGTTGGCTACCCGAAATAGCTATGTGAGCTAAACTAGTCGGGTACCCATTTTATTTTGGAATTGCAGTATATAAATTGGGGAAGAAGGGAAAAAATAAATAAATAAAAGTTTTTTTGGTTTATAAATTATACAAAGTGAGAAAATGGTCTTTAAATTCCCGTTTAAAGCCACGGTAGCTCAAAAGTTTGAGTGCTTGGTCAATATCGTTCCAAACTTTTGGACCGGAGTCTGTACAGTTTCAAAACAAGGTTAACAACACATTAAAGCCTTTTAGGTAAAAAATAGGATTTTCCGAAGCAAAAATTTTGATTTTACACAACTGGCTAAGTGAAAACAACAATTTTGCTAGTTTAATAAACTGTATTTAGGAAGCAAAAAATCGTCGGCAAGATCCTAAAACTAGCGGCTATCACAGGCTGCCGATGGCATTTTTCAACCCTGTATTATCAAAAATTTTATTGTATTGGTAGCAATATATATATTTTTGATTTCAATTAAGTTGCTTTTTACCCGCAGCCCATAATTTTACAATTAGTATTGATGTTGACCACTAAGTTTTAGCTTTGTTGATGCAGATACATCCAATCAGCTAGCAGAACAACAAGGCGGTGGTTATGAGCATATAACTGTTGTGAGAGACCTCGCAGCTCCGGATCTTGATTTGTTGAGGTTTATTCACAGTGAAATTGCACCAGGTACTTGTGATATTTTGGTTTTCAGTAATCTTACAAGCAGTCCCTACTTTTCCTCTTGAGTTCGCCAAGCCACAGAAAATGCGCAGAAAATGCGCAGAAAATGGGTCATGGAAAACAAGAAAAGAGGGGGAGAAGAAAGATAGGGACTCGGTGTTTTTCTTAAGGTTTGGAAAATGGGGTACAATTATTGGGAAAGGTGGTACACCTGGGTTTATGGTTATAAAATGTCACGAAAGGAGTCTGACCGGGAGTCTCCGGCGGTCCTTGGAACCCCCCGAAAGCGAAGCACTTGGTCTTTTTAAAACTTTCTTATGTTACATGTACTTTTCTCCACAAATAATCCTACTTAATCAAAAGCAACCTAAATCATTGACATTGAACTCGAAAATTCCGGTAGACTTTGCTCCCGAGGCTTCTCGCAAATTGATTTAACGTTACTAGAACAATACTTTACCTTCGGCAAGAGTTAAAACTTTATACAGTTCGTTGTTTTAACTTCATCAAACACCTACCAGTAACTAAATGATCGTTTGAAAAAGTAAACGTCTTTTTGCATTTTTTAAGAGGGTAAATCTGGGTAAGAATTGATCCGCTAGCTCTCCGTTAACAACTGGATCCAACCCTGTTACAAATAGTAATATTGGTGAGATACATGCTGGCAGAGTCAGATATTCAGAACGTTTGGTGTGAATGGAAGCATTTATAGCTTATTACCAGTAATGGAGGGCTGGGGATAGTTGCATTGCGATACTGTGTGTTTAATTCAGGTATGCAACACTGGAGATAATACTCTACTTTGTTTATAAAAATTGCTTTCTTTGTTTTCAGGAAATGAAGAAGCAGACTGTATCCCATGACTAGATTAATAAAACTAGTGTCTTTACTAGTATTCACCGACATACAAAGCATGGAGTTGAGTTCTAAACTCGAAGTTTCTCAAACTTCGTAGACTCTGCAGCGATGATTCAGATTTCAACTCTAAATGTGATCAAATGTCTAGCTTCTTCTCCTAACGCGGTTATCCTGACAACATCTTATCTAAAGGACTCAATCGCGTCCAAAACGTCAATAAAGAATCCGCTTTAGAACCATCAGCCTCAAACAATGAAGAGCGAATTCCTTTCACACTTACTTTTCTATCCTAACAATTTAGCCGCCAGAAACGTTGTCCTCAGAAATTTTAAAATCCTACAATCAGATCCAGAAAGAGGAACCAATTTTCTCTAGTCCGCCACTCGTCTCATTCAAACGGGATCGAAACCTCAGAAATTCACTTGTCAGAAGCTCACTACCTTCTAACCTAGAACCGGGAACTTCCAACTACTCCCGCAAACGTTGCAACACATGTCCGTTCATTAACTCTAAAACAAACATTCAAGGTCCCAAAAAATAATACTAAGTTAATGACCACTTCGACTGCACAACCTCCAATATCATTCATTGTATCACTTGTACTCTCTGCAACAAACTCTACATTGGAGAATCAGGCCGTAAATTAGGTGACCACTTTCGCGAACATTTACTCGATGTCAAAAACAAAAGATCGGACCTTTCTAAACCCATGACTAGACATTTCAATCTCCCGGGCCATTCACACGAACATATGGCAGTTTGCGGAATTAACTTGCACTCTGAGAATAATGACACCCGAAAAAGGAAAGAACAGAGACTAATTTTCAAACTCGGGACCTTGAATGAACGATTTTCATTCGTTTAATTTCGAACATGTTTTTGGCCAATTAGATGCTACAAATTTCAACCAATGGAAAAACTTGACTTTTCGATCCGCATAAATTTGTTACTAACTATTAAAACATTGATTTCCCCACAGTCCCTCAGTCTGCTCCGACGAAGGCCTAGCGCTGGAAACGTCAGCTAAACACTATACCCCACAGGCGAAAAACATAAAACATCAATTTTTGTTGATCAAACCCATTTATTTAGCCTACTCGCCCACGCAGATAAAACAGTTTTTCAAAACTAGTCTCCCAGTATTCTAAAAACCTTAAGCATATACCAAACCAGTGAATAGTGTTGTCCATAATTAGCCAAAGATAGCAAACCGAACAGATTGCTGGAAATACCCAAGTCTCCAAGTTTGAATATGCTAATACTCTTTATACTTGTCTGTTGAAGTTGTGCACATGTACATGCATTTATTCTATCCTTTCATGACCACAATAATGATAATAATAATAATAGTAATATAAATAATAATAATAATATGATAGTAACAATTAATGTTATTATCATTGTTGCTATCATCATTGTTGTTATCATTAATATCATTACCGATATATTTATTTCTCCAGGAAGTGTTATAACCTGGAATGTAAGCTTCTACATTAAGCATACTTGTCAGTTGGAAATGTCTGTATTACATGTATGTCGACTCGTTTTCTATCAATTTCCTTTCTGTACTCTTACTGGTTTTAAAGTTGTAGTACCTAATGACAGTACAAAGGAGAACAAGTCAGTCGTATTTAAGTTAAACTAAGTATACCAAAGAGAGGATTTTTAGTGACGATTCTTAACTCAGCACACAGTCATCGACGCAATTGTTGTAGCAATGGACCTACTTGCAAATGCAACAAGGTATAGTAATTTGATTAAATTAAGTTGGAATTTTATTGATATTTTTTAAATATTGCATCGCTATGAAATGATTAGTGTTGGTATGAAGACTCTAAAGTGCCAAAAAGATGAAAGTAACTTTGCATGAAAGGATAAATTTCTCCAAATGCACACATGTAACTACAAGAAAACCTGTATGTAATTTTCAAGGGATGGTGGGAATTTGGTCAAGGGTAACTTACGCTGCTTTTGTGCACACTAGTGTCTTCATATGTTAGGATCAGGGTTCCCGCGGTCCTTGAAAGTCATTGAAAGTCATTGAAAGTCCTTGAATTTAATTTTTTGTTTTCAAGGACTTGAAAACCCTTGAATTTAGATTCAGGTCCTTGAAAACTACTGAAAAGTCCTTGAAAGTAATTCAAGTGAGATAAAGTTGGGGTCTTTTTGTTTTCAATGTTGAAAGTTTCTATCGCAAATCGCGAAAACAAAATTTTGCTTCAATTATTTCTTGTTGATCCAATCGGAAATATCCGGAATACATGTAGAAAATAATGTGTTTCTTACAGACACAATTGTGTTTCTAGCTGTTACTGTTGAGTTGCCTTGTAACAATAAAGAGCAATGTTTTGTTGTTTCTATTAGCTCCTATCGAATGCAAAAGGTCCTTGAATTTGAGTGCTGAGGTTCTTGAAAACGACCTAGAAAGTCTTTGAAAGTCCTCGAATTGGGTTCCTGAAAAAAGGCAAGAACCCTGTAGGATTGTATTTGAGTCAGTTATGAGTGGACGATCAAGTGATCAATGTCCTACAAACTTGCGCTGGTACCACAAGTAACTGTCTAGATAGTTATACAGAAGTAAACAGGTTGCAATTTGTTGCACCTTTTTACAATTTTCTAACCCTTAACACACTGTATATTTATGACGAGACATGACGTTCTGCACAATTACCTACTTTGAATACTGTGTAGCCTGTTCAAACTGTTGGCTGACAGACAACCAAGAGTTAGTCAACACAGTATCTGGAGTAGGTAAACTGTTGACTTAAGCCATAGGGTATGGGCTTGTGAGTTCACTGTGTCCTTGAGATCCAGGTTGTTTCAATTGTCAGCTTTTCACTGATCATTAGCTTCAAAGTTTATTTTCTTTGCACTCTGTGTAAGCATCTGCATGCGACATGTCATTTACACCAATCAAGACTTGACTTCAGTGTGCTACTGTCAAGCTAGAGGTGCAAGGGTGGCATTGGGTTCCAGTGCCCCGAATACTTGTGCCAAGAAGTGTTTTTATGCAGCACACACTCACACGCACACACTCTTGCTAATCGTCCAGAGTAGATGCACATTTTCCTACCCCCCAGTGTTTCTGGGGGAGACTTTGCTGACCCTGCCCACGTTTAGAACTGATTAGTGACACAAGCTAACAGCCAGGTTGCTTTGGTCTGCAGAGGGAAGAATTTCGGTGAGAAAAAGATCTACTTGTTCTCTGACCTTGGTTCTCCTTTTGGTAATGATCAACTGGACGAGATTATCAGTGGTATGAGGGATTTGGATGCTAAACTAACACTCATGTAGGTTGACAATGAGAGAACTATCTGCTACTTGTGTTAAGTTTTTTTAATCAAATCTGCATTACTGCCAGCAGTGTTGAAAAAAAATGGCCAGGAAAAGGGTCTTTGCTCTAAGATATTTTTTACATTGTTGTTCTCAACATTTCCAAAAGTGCCAACAAAGGTTTTGAGGGGGCGAGGGGGG
>JAOBRG010047562.1:0-21970 GCA_027574985.1 Umimayanthus nakama | reverse complement strand
CTCAACGGAAGCAGAAACGGAGACGGAAGAAAAAGGAAATCTTCCGTTCCTTCTGTCTCCGCTTCCGTCGAGCTTATCCTTATGTCAACCCGTTTTCACGGTGACATACTGTAAGATTCTTACGCTTCCGCTTGCGCTTCCGTTCCTTACCTCGCTCGTGAAAACCAGGCTTAAATCTTCTTGTATTTTGTCGGACAAGTTGTTTAGCAAAAACAACACGCTAGAGTTAGATTAGACTTTTGATGGTGCGGAGTAAAGCATCGACATTATTATAAATGGCGTGTGGAAGTTTATAGTTTGTCACTAGTTTATGTGGCCTTAATTTAAAGTTAACTTCGCTGAACAACCCGCCCCCCCCCCCCCCAACTCTCAATTTTTTGGTCTGAAATTTTTCCCCCTTTGACCAATTGAACCAAACGCTTTTGCAAAACTGTTCCACAATACAGAACACATCTTTTGACGCGGAACTGACGTCAGCATTCATGACGTAAACATGCTAACTGCCCGAAGACAGACTTTGCTCATAAGCATCTTTTTTTGTAAAATCTAACGTACAGGCACTGAGTTACTGTTATCTGTACTACTACTACTATTATGCTAGCTGTAATAATAATAATGAATAATAAAAATACTGCTGCTGCTACTACTACTACTACTACCACTAATAGTAATAATACTAATAGAAACAAAAATAAGAAAAATATTAATAATAATAATAGTAGTAATAATAATAACAAAAACAATAATAATAATAATAAAATAATAATAATAATGATCATGGATGACTAAAGCAACCTTTTGACAACTCAAACTCGGTGCTGTGCTAATAGTAATACAATAGATAGTAACTACAGTAGCTCATAGCTTTTCTTAAACTTGTATATAACTCGGGGTTTTTTTAGTGTTAAAAACATGCAAAATCGAATGTTCGACCCATTAAACTAACCTCAACCTGACTACTTGAAATCCTTTTGAACCGAAGGAGAAGAGGCTTAGTGAGTCAGTTACGAAACATCAGATGACTCTTTTAGCCGCACTCAGCCTTTGGAAAGACGTAATACAACGTAAACTAGAATTAGTATCGCCCATGCACTTCTTGTGTTGCTTGAAACAACACGCAACGAAGCCTTCTGGCAACTAATGAAATGTGCTATGAATGTTGCGTGTTTGATATTCTATTAAAAGCATGTTTGAGTTTTTTGCTCTTTTCAACATTGATTTTATTCACAACTTGCCAATTTTCAGTGCTTTTTAGCTAAGTACCTTTCGCTCTGCATAATTTAAGCCTTGTATGACTCAGCATATTGTACAATAAAGTGAACAGTTCAGTAATACATATAGAGAAAATCATATTACTTCTTTCTTTGCAAGGGCTTGTTAGACAATTGACAAAACACGTCTTCAAAAAAATTTTTAAAGCGGAGTTGAGTTTTTCAATATTGAAAACATAATGTTTCAGATTCTTTACAAGAAACGGTTTTACTTCTGCTGGGTTTTGTCGCCATTGGTCTCCAATATTCTCCTTCAACATTTTTAAAATTTGTCTGAGAGTGACTCCATATTGTTAACTGTAAAAATTGTTTTGACGCAACATTAGAAAAGTACAGCGTCCATATTTAGTTAAATATAATACTGTGATAGTAAAAAGTTAATATTGATTGTGATCAAAGATGGTTCGTTGACGGAACGTGATATCCTTTGATTTAATCAGCCTCCAATCCGTGATATATTTACTTTTGTAAATATTTTAATACTATTTTCAGATGATGCCGTAAGTGTGTGATTAAATAGCACGTGATTTATCTTGACAACAGCAGAAACGACTTAATTTTTTTTTCTAAAACTAAATTGAACAACTTGGTATCATGCTTTTAGTAAGAAAACGTGTGGTTTTATTACCAGAAAAGTGGATTTTATCCTGTTTATTCTAAAGTTATGATATATACTAGCAATTTCCTTCCCATTCTTCCGATTTGGTACCTATAACGAGGATTTAATTTCTTTGCTTAAGTTTTTAAATTACACAGGAGTTCTTATTGGGTTAGATACAAAAAGTGTATGGCAGACACGTGCAGCCATGCATTTCGCAAGACGTTAGAAATGATGGACGTTGAAACAAGCCCGGGAGACGGTCTCCCTACAAATATGTTAGATAGATCGAATTTTGGCAGTTTAAGACTGTGGAACTTTGGATCTGGACTTGCTTGCTTAATGTATTTATAAAATTTTCTGGAAATTGATGATGAAGTTCTGGAAACACACTCTCTTAGTGAATCACAAACCAACACGTCGGTTACTTTTATTCATCCAGCTTCAACGAGCTGTTCAGAACAATGATAATAAGAAATAAGTAATAACCGACTAGTTACTAATGTAAGTTCCGCCAATTTGTAATGTTGATAACAGAATTACGGAAAGGACATAAGTGCACGATGATGCTTTTCTAAAAATATGTATAATGAAAATCCGTTGTTCTTTTGGATGGGTGTAGATATCTGTGTTTGTGATGTTAACTCGCAAGTGACTTCTACGATCTATAAATACATATTTAACAGAAGTACTTAACATCGTAGCTGATCACCCTATATTAAACGTAAAACGACACCTACAGCCATCTTTCTAATTTTTCCAGCTCTATTGTTGTTAATACTTTCTTTTTTGTTTAGCAAAAAAAAGGTAAAAGGAAAAAAAAGCTCACGTAGACTGCTGTGGATTCTTGTAGTATATGTGTTTACACTTCCCGGTCGCAATCACTTAGAGTTATATTTCTTTATGTTTGTTCATAACTTTTCAGTTTTGGGCAAAATCTTTCCAGAATCTTGATCTCCAATAAATTTTAGTAAAATTGGCAAAATTTAGTTGGTGTTACTTTAAAGTTAAGGAGACTCTAGAAAGTTTTCTTTGAAACAGAAAACAACAGAAGTGAACAGTCCGCCTCTCCCAAGTCACGATTGTTGATATTGTCATCTTTCTTCTTAAACGTCGGATTGAAAGCGAACAAAATTAAATTATAGCTTTAAGTGATTACAGAATGGAAAATCTTGACATGGCCAGTAACGATCAACTACCATTAGATTTGAACTTGGTATTTCTGAGTAACTGGGTACACAGATTCTAGTCATTAGAAAGGTAAAGTTACTATCGGGTAATAAAGAGAAAATATTTTGAATCTAAAGATATCTCCGATAGCCTCAAAGATACAGGACTGAGGAAAGGTGATGTAAAACATCTAAACCGATCGATACTGCCTTCTCAACATGGTTAACAACTGAAGCAAACAAATTGTCAATACAGTTCTGATTCAGCATAAGATGAACGGCAGTTTTGTTATTATTCGCTTATTACATTTGTTTTAACATTGATCAAAAACCTATAAGCTGCAAAATGTGCAAGACTATGCAACTTAGTTTAGAGTATCCTTTTCTAAAGTAAAAAAGAGTAGTTACTCACACTATTTTGATAACTTAATGGAACAAATAAGTGTGTGGAAGTGGAAAATGCCATATACTTAGTTCTCCCTCTTCGACAGTCAAACAGTTTGAAAAGTATCAACAAGAAACTAAAAACGTTATTTCTTAATTGGGTTTGTCTTAAAGATTTTAAAAGTCTTATCATTCCTTTTTGAAGAAATGGCTTATCTAATGAGTATTAAAATTTTGCTTTTTACCAGTAATCGATAACATGATGGATGCTACATTCGATCTGGAGAACATTAATCACTTAGAACTTAGGTAGAGACTAGGGGTTTAAAATGTTAAATAGAAGTTAGAGTTAGTAAGTTCAGACTATATGTGTGGCTCTGCCCGATCATTTCAAGCAGTGATTTGTTTTCAGCAGAATTCGTTTGTTGCTGGGAAGGATAGTGATGCAAATCAAACAACATGCAATTATATATAAAAATTAAAGTAATGTCTAAAAACATTAACAAAAGCACAATAGTTAAACCAAACAAAGCGTATGCCGAAGTTCCTAAATGGATTCCTTTTTTATATCTCCCATTCGGTGGTCCAACACTACCAATATGTATCACCTTCTTTTTAAAGGGCAGCGTGATTAGTTGACAGATTCGACATTTGTATTTTGCTTTTCAAATAGAGGTTTCCGTTTGCATCTGATTTTGATTCGGGGTTTAATAAATGAGTTTAAATTAGTTTGTCTTATGCAAAAAAACAATTTTCTTTTGCAGTTCAGGTATTCAGAACAAGGTACATTCAGCCAAAAAATAAGAGATGAAAATTAGCAAAAGATTGACGTGCCCTTTTGGCATTTTTTTTTTTTTACCAAAGTAAAATGCACCGTGTAAAGACTCAATCTGACCAATGCAGACTTGAAAATCATTTCAGTTTTCGTTGGAACTAAACTACACGCCTTAAAAATCTAGCCGCATAAAAAGTTCATCGTACATTGTTTTCAATCTCTGGCTGATTTGCCCGACTGAAATTAAATAATTTTCACTGCAGCTCGTAAATTGGATATGACAGGTGAAAATAATATCTCATTTAACAGATAAATAAAATACTATAGAATACTGAAAGTTGTAAATGTGAAATTGAAACACGTTTTGATTAAACCAAAAAATACGTTACGAGAGATAACATGAGACTGGAAACATGAAACATAATCTTGTAAGTTATGGTTTGAGAGTCAAAGTTAAGTATTTTTTAGTATACTCTTAATTTTATTATTCGAAATACCTCGATGCTTCATGGATAGTCGATGTCTGAGCTGGTTCTTTGTTTCTGAATGTTAACAACTCCTTCCTGTAGCCCTAGAAACATGCGTCTCCAGAAACTTTTTCTCAAGCCCTCTCTTTCTACCGAAAAACAGAAGGAAACCTTAAAAGAGTATTCCCTGAAGGATCTCAGCTGTCATCCATGTATTTTATACCAGCAAACGGATTATCAGCCGGAACAAACATTATTGCTGAACCTCTACAAACCATTAGCTGTGTTTGTGTTAGTCTGAAGAGGAACATTGCAGAAGCGTCATACTGGCACGATTACAAAACCATGGATTCGAAGGCTTTTGATTACAGATCAGACCCAATAATGAGGCTTGATTTTATCGCAGCTTGAAATCAAGCCGTCTTAAAACGTTAACAGGACATCGAAAGTAATATTCATTGTGAACAGTTTGCATTTAACGTTTAATAATTAATGACTGCCGTGGTTTCAAAAATTCAATGGTTTGTTGTTTTTTTGACAGCAAAGTTCAGTTTTGAGCATTTAATGAGGACAAACTAAACAATCATCGTTAAAATGGATTGAAATTAATAGCAGCAGTCTTCGCTTACTACCACATTCAAGTCGTTGTCGTATTTTAAGACCAGAAAACACAGAAAATGTTCAGATCTTGACATGTTTGAACGAATGCACTATAATTAGTCTCAAAACCCCTCTCTGAGTTTAATGATCAGTCTTTAAAGGGCGAAACAGTGTATGTTTGCAAAGTGAGTTTATATCTAATATACATTATCTAAACTATTACAAAGAACCTTGTCTTCGAAAACAACCTAAGAATTAATTCCGTTTTATCGATAAAGGAGTGAATAATTTCGCACTATGGCTTCATTAAAACAAAACCATATTGCCACTAATGGTTTATGATGGACGTGACAATCCTACTTTATGTCATTGTATCAGCTTTAATAACTTTAAGGGAAGCTTTCTGATTCTGCTCGAGTAAAAGCTAAACTTGTAACCCAAACACTATTAAATTCTAAGAAAGATAAATTTTCACAAAATTAGTTAAACTTACTTTTCAGATTGTGTTTTTGATGAACAGTTTATATGAAATTTTTGGCCGTGAGGTTGGGTTTAGAACTAGAGCTTCAAGCGGTAGGCTTTTCGTCAAAGCAAACTGAAACTGCGTGCAACTAAGAACCACCACTCCAAACAATTGCCTTACACCGATTCCTGTGATGAAATACATGCCATATGGACGAAACCCACACTGGTCTTCCAAGGTTTAATTTACATCCTTTTAACTTTCCAAACTGTTAAGTAGTAATTTTCTTAACTTTACCAATGCATTTAAACCCATTAAATTTTGCATTATGCGATTTAAATATTTTAAAGCAAAGAACCTGATACGCAGTAATCTAAAACTGTTTTTGAAGCATGTCGACACAACCCCATTGAAGTTTTTGAAACGTGTTATGTGTTGTGGAATTTTAACATTGCAATCTAAAGAGTTTTTTCTTAATTACAACGTCGCACTGGCGTTTCCAGTTTTTAAAGACACTTAAATATATTTTCATCAGAATTTACGAAAGCCTTTAAAACCTGATAAGATGGTGGCTTGTTTCCATTCTGTGATGTTAGGAACACTTCAAAAAATTTTCTTTGCAGAGCACTTGAGATGCTTCGCTTCGTGTCATGTTTTTCTTCAAACATTCTTTCGCAAAAGATATGGATTTTATCTTCGAGTGGCAAAAATATCTCATAAGTTGACAAAAAACAAACAAACTCTTTCCCCGCTCTTTAAAAACGAAATCTGGCCCTCGGTTCACTTTCTGTGTAAGTATCCCTTATTGCCGCCCGATTTTCTCAAAATAACCATTTAACATGAGATGTCTACGTGCAACTATCTTTTTCCAAACAACATAAATTTTATCCAGACAAAAAGCTATACAACGTACCTTGAACATTTTAATGCTGCTACACAAAAACAACGTCGGTAGTTCCTTTTCCTACGTTTAAAAAAACTATGTTGAAAAAGTAGAACAATAAACTACTGAAAAGTAGTGTGTCTTAGAACTACATTGCTAAGTGCAGGTGCACAATGAATAACTCGAATTGAAATCCAAAGGAATGGCGACAAACCCGTTGAGATAACTCACTATTCAAACAAATCGGTAAATCTTTCCCGACTATTGCTCGCTTTTGCCCAGTCTGCAAGTGTGTAAGGTTATCATTTATGTGATGTTTACGAAAACTATTTTGGTTACCAGAAAGTACCTTGTCTCTACTAAGAAAATCCATAAAGCAAATATATAGACGACTTTTTCTCAACTTTTTGAGAAAGAGGCTGTACAGAAATTTGTCTTGCATTTGAAACATGTAACAATTATCGGTTTTAAACAAAGGTATTACACAAGCAGTATTTAGCTTAAAGTGACAACACCAGAACTACTTCATAGGTTAAAAATATGAGTTAGAGTTTTGAATTTAGTAATTAAACATTTTGTTTCTTTGAATATACTCATAGGGAAATTATCAAAATCTGCAGCCACTCAAACTCGTAAAGAACCACATATTTGATTGTTTCCTTGCTCAGTCACCTCTTTAAAAACCAAAGAAATATATTAATAAATAAAAATTCAAGTGAGAAAGGAACGATGCAGTTTTTCAGAAGCAGAGAATATTGCTAGGTAGATTTGGATGGATATTGGTAAAATAATTACGAAATTGTTCAGCAAGTGTTTTTAACAATAGGGCCAGATTACTCCTCGTTACCGCGTTTGAGTACTGACGTTAGATTTTGTTTTTTGTAGATTTCTTGTTTAGAACTTTATAAAGTACCATCCAAATTTTGTTGATATGAATTTTACCTCTTCGATCTTTTTCTAAAGTACAAGCGTTTTGTCAGTCTAAATAGATTGAGCTTGATTTTGCAGCACTTGCATCGGAACTCTCTTTGAGGAATAGTTGATTATTAAGAATGTTTTCGAAAAAGCTTTGGTAACACAAGGCATAAAGAGCGTATAACCCTTAGCGATAGCCTTTTTCTGGAAAGAAGCAGTTGTAACTATCTGTGCACCTTTTGTGAACATTTCCATAGGCCTGATAATTGCATGTCGTTGTAAGCTAGAAGATCTGACCATTTTACGTTTTCAGTTTCGGACTTCTAAAAGGGACATGTTCATATGCAGGTAAAATTGCAAAATAGGAAAGTGACCAGTAGTGTCATTAAGGAAAAGACCGCTAATAGAGCGACTGAGCGTTAAACAAGAGAAAACCCTGAATTCTAGAAAACAAAAGCTCTTAAAGTTCATGTTCAGAGCCGGTTTGGCCGTTATATACATATTTTCTAATCGGAGTTGCTTAATTGAGTTAATCTTCGATTTTCTGTGTGAACTCGAGTATTGCGCCTATTTCACAACATCGACTACTCTCCTTGCAAGCCGGCGGTTGCATCACGGTGGAATAAGACTCAACAGATGAGAGTTTTTTTAAACTATTGACTCTCGTATTTTAAGAAGTTACCATAGCCATCGTTGACAAATTGATCTGTTTCTTTACCTTTAACTGTGGTCAAATCAATTATTCGATTTTCAGTGGAAAATATTTTTTGATTAGGCAGGTTTATACGTATACAGAACTAATACGTTCCTTACCAAAATAAACCCCCTGTTAAATGTAGTATTCGTCCTGATCAATGGCTGTTGCCTGGGTAGAACGATCTCTAGGTTTTTCTCTCTTCTCTTTCCATTCATTTACACAACTGTGCCCTAAAGTTGTTTACGAGCTGTGCATTATGATGCTGTATGAAAGAGGCAATAAACAAACTAAATTAGGCAGTACAGAGTTTGTGTCATAATCTCGCAAAACCACGTTATTTTGGGTTATCAATAACCAAACTCCATCTCGTGATAAGTATATGAAACTGTGCTAAGGACCTAAATAACCAACACATTTGGCATAAAACGTGTTGTGTATAATCTGATCTGTGAAAAAGTTTTTCATTTTTGAAAAGTATCCCAAAATTTCGAACCCTGTACTGTAGTTCTTCTTCAGGGGAATGAAGACATTTAAAATTTAAACGCTCGCACCCGTCAATTATTTGGAGTCCCTAAGAAATTTCAAAAGTGGGACATATGCTTGTAGAAATTCAGCAGTTTCATTCGCACTATTTATAGCCAAGCTGGAATGAAAACTTGAAAATTTGGGATAATTTTTAAAGTTGAAAACTTTTTTTAACAGATCAGATGTAAAACAACATATTTTTAGTTAAACAAAAGCTTTGAAAGACCGACAAGGGCCCATTGGTCTGCCATCAGCTTGTTTTGATAGAGATCATACAAAGTTAAAGTCAGCCAACATGGCATGTAACTTACTTCTCGTAACCGGCTGCCATGCTTGTTCTTTCTGCCCGGATTCAGTTTGCAAGATCATTAGTGTCACGCGATGATCCCGTTCAACATTTAAAAAAGAAGAAACAATAAGCCGGCATTCTATTACCTCTAGTAGATCAAAACCCGCCCTAAAGACACGCTCATTCAAGGATCTTAAAACCCTTCCATAGTAAGACGATCGCAGCACCGCAAGACAAATAAAAATCCTTTTAATCTAGTATACGGAAGTCCGTTCTCTAATCACTAATAAGACTATTCTGTTATTCTTATCAATTTCTCAGCAACAACTAAATCTAACTATTTTACTGGTTTATTTACTTCATTTTGTTTGATGAGGGAAACACATAACAATAAAAGTAATCGACTAATGGGTCTTCAATAGTAAAAGTTGGCAAGGTTAAAATCGGATTGCCAATCTATATAACTTTTTACAATACGACAAAAACACGACAGGATTACACTCTGATAAAAATCTGCATATAAAAATAAAACATTTAAATTATAAAATGGCATTTGAAAAATGATTCTGCTTAATTTTAAATATTTGTATAAACATCCTTTTCTTGAATAAGATAACTCCATAAACGCTTTTAAAAAGAATAGCCGAAGGTACAAATGGTTATAAGTCTCCACATCAAACGGTTTTCACTTTGAAGCTCATTGACAAAGGGACGAAAAGAAAACTGTACCATTTCCATATATGTAGGTTAACCGTGGTTAAGAACAAATTTTGAAAACTTAATTTGCAAGGCGTCTTTTTATCGTCGTTAGCTAAAACCTATGCACAGTGTTTGGAGCTTTAATTTACAACAGTCCGACCAATTTGATACTTTAGGTTTGATCAAACTTGAACTACTTTTCTGTATTTTTTCCTGAGTTTCTCATTTTAGTAACGTTTGGTCCTTAACTTGTTCCAGACTGCAACTGCATAGCAGTTCACTTTTTTTCTATGAAACGTCTTATTTTCGATATTTTCTTATTCTATTCTTGTCTTTTGCCGTATTCAAGAAAACGTTTTATCTGCAATAATATGGTATTGAAAGCAATAGCAAGAATGGCTCAGGAAACTGGTAACGCATTTTATAGATACTAGAGAGGTTAAGCACCAAACACGTGTGAACCAACAAATGACAAGAATAGAAACGAGACACAGGATTCTTCGCAGTGACATTTACTAAGACTGAACATCATTCCATATCTTCTCTAATGGATCAAAATAGAATCTTCTTTAGGACAAATTCACTGTTATGAATGTAGTCTATGCCAAAATTTAGTTACAAGATCAGTTTCTGTTTTCGTGTTGCTTAATACTCGTAATGTCAGTGGATTCCTCATTGATTATTTCCAATAGTATCGGGATATAACAGTTCTGCAACCAGAAAGGCGAATAGCGCGAGTTTACACCGCCAAACTGGTCTTGCGAGCCAACGGCCTGCACATCTGATTCTGGAGATCATCAAAGTAATCGGTGCCCTTATTTGGCTTGGGTTGTTGTTTCCTAATCAGAGGCCGCTGAGAGCCCACAGACTCCACCGACTCAAGGGAATCTTGCCTTGAGCAAAAAGCTTTTGGTTTCATTACCATATCAGTTGGAAACTTGTCTAGTGCCTCAAACGCAAGACCGTTGAGACCCTCAGGTTGTTCAATCCTCTCTGTAGCGTGTCCTTCCTCAGCCAAGCTCCCTGTTCCCGAGTCAGCAGCGTTGTTCGACTCTTGTTCGTACCCAAAATTGAGAGTGACTTCATCTTCGTCTTCCTCTGTAACACTGTTGAAGGAAGGCACGTTGTAGTAAACGCTTGACTCGTCCACACCTCGAAAATTCACTGGCAGGTAGGGCGTGTCCCTAATCATCATGGATTCGAGGTTTTCTTGCAGCTGTGAAAACAAAGGCCGTTCATCTGGGCTTTCCTGCCAGCACTGTAACATGATATCGTACCTATATGAGATAAATTCAAAGCAAAGCTTAGTCGATAGCGTCTCTAAGGATTGGTAGAGGAGGGAACCGTAAACCTATCAAGACTGGGGGGGAGGGTGTGGCTTGATCATGCTGTGGTGAATAACGTGCGGCAAGTGATTGCTTCTGTCTATTTTATTTAATTTCAAATTTCCTTTCTTTGTTTTCCATTGATTTTGATCTTACAATGACCTCTGATAAATTATTTAAGGGATACATATTTTAGTTGTGTTATTATAACAAGAGATATGCAAAGAACCTCAAAGTCCCACACACTTTAACTTTCTTAGGACAAGAACATGGTGGTCTATATGCCGAAAATGCAATCTTGTTCACGCAGAAAATAGATAACGATCCTTTCAAATTTGCGCATTTCTCTTATAACTAAGTTTCATATTTTTTTGTCTTAATTTCTCACACCACTTAATGTTAGTATTTGGTTGGTCAGGTTTCGGTGAGATGTGTTTGGTTTGGGGCATGGGTTTTAATTAAAGAAGGGATTGAGAATTTGCTTGGATTAGGGTTTATCAAGTAGTGTCCTACCTTTTCCAAGGTGTCCTTTTAATATCTTTTGAAAAAAATAATACGTATATAAAATGTACATTTAGCTGTCGAGGTGGAATTTCGGGGAAATGAAAACTCCTAAACTTACAGTTCGTCGCTACAAGTCAGCGGTTTCTCCATCCGATAGCCGTCACGTAGGAACTTGGCCAGATCGTGGTTGTTTATGGTCGGGTAGGGCGTACCACCTTTGAAAACACAGTTGAGAACGTTTCAAATAATGTTAGATCTCTGTAATACTTTACACATAGTCTAGCATTCTTTAAATTGATTCTTGCCATAATCGTTTTGACTGGCAGTAGTAAGAAAAACTAGGTTTTATTTCTTAACCAAGGTCAACAGACTTTAAATAACCGATTAGTTTTTAAAGTATGCACAAAGTGAGTAGTCTGAGTACATTGACCATTGAAAATAGTTAATTCTTTCAGCGACGATGAGGGTGGTGTTTAGAAGCAAGATGTTTTTTTTAAAAAAAATCATGTCATTCAAAGCTATGTTTCACCACTCATGAGCAAAACTTGAAGCATACGGAATATATCGGATTTTTGAAAAACACAATTTTAATTGTACAATTATCTCATTCATTTTTAAAGTAAACTTCAAATCTTACATGAACCCTCTGTTTTACAGAATCTTTATAACTAGTTTTTACGGATAACAGCATATTTCCAACACAAACAGGACACGTTGCAATAAAATACGTTACCTAATGTGAAAATTTCCCACATCAGTATCCCGTATGACCATCTGTAAAGAAACAAGAATACTTTTACTCTATTAGATTAAATTTGTGTTTAACAAATGGACAGATAAGTGAACTTTATAAGCCTGACTTTCTTAATTTCGCGTTTTGGAGTTCACAGGGGGGAAATATAGCATTAATGAGGGATTTCTTTTGATCACTCAAAACAAACTAAGATCAGCCGTTACTGACTACTGCAAATGTATGGGTCACGCCGCGCGGTTTCAAATTACAGTGAATGTATGAGTTCAGTCAGCGTGTCAAATAATTACAGCAAATGTATGAGAATTTCATATCTCCTCGAACTTTACGGATTGTTTGCCTGTTATAACATAGCATATCGGTAGACATAATTCTTCCGCAGCAAAACAATTTTTACTCACTGTGTATACAGCTATTTCAGAAAAGGTTGTCATAGTCAATAGTCCGATACTGGAACCGAAAAGTACTGTGGGCTTCGAGCAGAACAAAAGATCTATTACAATTACCATCGACTTTGCAAAATATGGAATAATGTCATGGCAATGCAGTAAACCTCCGCTAGCGCAATACCACTCATTTAGAGTGTACCCAAAGTTCCTTTCGGTTCCAGTATCGACTATTGACTATGACAACCTTTTTATAAACAGCTGTATGAGTTCTTCTTTGCAAAATTACAATGAATCATCCTATATTTTCAAAAATCAGTGTATTTAAAAAATGCGAGCTCGGTATAATGTGTTATAATTGTCTCTTTTCTCTTTACCAGAAAGATGTTCCTTTTGAGTAGCAGGTAATTTTATTTTCAAAAAAAGGCACCAAACTAGATTTTTAAAGTTTCGAAACAGTTTTGCTATTTAAAAAAAATGCATTGTCCATACCCAGCGTATGTCTATCGAATTATATATGCAAATATGAAATTGGGAGAGCACGAGAGAAGCACTTGAGTGTCAATAGACGAACCTATGTGCTTCTCCACATAGCTCCTCAACTGCTCTCCAAACTTGCCCTGAAGTACATCCATAATTCAATAGGCACACTGTTAAGGCACATTGCCCCCATATACTCAATAACTGAGTACGCTACAAAGAAACGTTATTTGCAAATCATTGTTCATAGACCGGTTGGTTATCGTCGTTCCGATTGCTTTTAGCAAAGTTTCGTAGCTCTTTTCGCATTTCTTGGTCGCATACGACAATTGCTTCGTTTCGCATTTTAGTAATTTTTAAAAAGCACTTTCTTTGTTCCAGATTTACTCACTTATAACGAGTTGAAAATCCATTAGCGATAGAACATTAACACTGTCTTTAGTTGTAAATGTTAAAAAAACATGTTGTAGTAGACGTATGCCTTTAAAGTTGTGCTTATCAATATATTTACTTAAAAAACCAATGACATAATTACATGTCGCTTTGAGTTGTGAAGACCCCGTCGAAGATGGCCTCTATCGACATCCATTTTAGGGGGAGTCTGCGCCGGTTCTGCACGTCATAGATGCCACTGGTCTCGTACACATAGCGGGTCAATCCAAAGTCGGCAATCTTAGCCACCTTGTTAGGCCCAACCAAAACATTCCTGGCGGCCAGGTCGCGATGGACAAAGCCTTTCTTTGCTAGGTACTCCTGTAAGAAAAGGATGAATTTGTTCGTTTTTTAACTGGTGACGGGTTTTTTATATGGAAGCCGACTTAAGGGCTTCAGCCGATATATCGCGTATACGCATGCGCTGCACAGTATTGTTGACCATGATTTTTTGCGAAATCGCTCGTAATAATGCCAAGCCTAGAAGAAATGGTAAAAGATTCAGGAGGAGCATCAAAAGTTATCCAGGATATCCCATCGGTTGTGAAGTTGTATCGGTCAGGCGAGATAACGTTCTTGCATGTAAACGCTTTCTAATTTTCGCCCCGGCATTTTGCAAGCCGGGCAAATCCGGACCTTGTTAACAGTGCTCGAGTCGTATTGGTCGATGCTTTTCAACTTTTTTCCCCATCAGAGATGGAACCAGCTCCTTCTTATTATAATTAATAGTTCTTTTGTTATCTGAGCAATTGTTGTTGTTACCTATAATTGACCAAATTTACCTTCCCTGGGTAGGGGTTTTGCTTAATTGTCTAAGTCTCTCGTATGCCGCTGGCGCTTGACGCTGCAACTCCGCGCAGTGCTTTGAATAGATCACCAGACAATCTATTAATAATATGTACCATATAAAATCCTGTTCGCATTTATTTGCCCACCCAGGTTGATGTAGTCCTTAGAAAGGTTGTTGTTGTTGAATGACTGACATACTTAGTCTAATTGTTAGGTTGGTTTGATAGCTTGTATTTAGTGTTAGTTCCAGGCGGTAGTCGGAAAAGATTTAGTGGCTAGTTTTGCTTTTGTGCGGCCCTTTTAGTGTCTTGTTCAAGGGTGCATTCGATTGACCCGATTCCGTCTATTCCGGAACAGGAATAACATTTCAAAATTCTCTCCTTAAGGCAGAACAATCAATAACTTAGAGGTATTGATTAAGGCAGAGATATAAGCTATGTAGGAAATGTGGCCAACAAGATTGAACTTTTATTCCTATTCAAGAATGGAGTCAATCGAACGCGCCCTTAGTCTCTCGTATGCCGCTGATAAAGTCCGATTTGCACAGTTATACAAGCTCTAAACTTACCATTCCCCTGGCTACTTGCCACGCAAAAGCTATTAGGTCTCCGGGGCACAGGTCATCATCACTAAAATCTGCGCTTCCCTCATCTACTCCCATTGCACCGAAAGCTTCCAGGTCGTTCTCATAAATGGCATCTTTATTCTGTCCGTCGGCCTCAACGGACTTCTTATAGGATAGAATTTGTACTTTGCCGCTTGCAGTTTCCGGTATGTTGACATACGCATGGCTTTCATTAGGAACCTGGAATTACATAACCAACGCACTTAGAAGTCAACACAGGTAAGTAGAGTGCTACGAAGTAAGATATGCGAGTCCCGTTTACTTAAAGGTATATTCCAGTAGAGGTAAAAACGTTTTAAAAACTTTTTAAAAAAATTTGATCTTTTTCATAATACATTTTTCTTACATGGCATGCAATGGCAATTTTTCGCGTTACCATTGTACAACGCTGTTTGTCCAGTACATCAGTACAACAGCAATAGTAATAATAATAACAATAATAAAAAAAACAATGGCAATGATGATAATAATAATAAAAAACAACAATAATAATCTTAACTATAATAATATTAACAATAATAATAACAATAATAATAAATTGCACTAATTAAGTTCACTCAACGTCATAGCAAAGAAGATTGGACTAAAATGAGGCTACGAGAACAGGAAAAGCTTACTATTTTTCAATTTTCATGGCATTTATGGCTAATGAATTATTGGTCTAACAAATATCTCATATCTTAATAAAACAAAAAAGTCTATCCAGAATATCATTGTAGTAAAACTTAGTAGTTCTGTTTGTCAAACAGTAAGACCGTACTTCGGTGGAAAAATCTACGACATAGTCTTTCAGCCTTTCTTAATTCTTTACGCAGATAAGAAGTGTTAGTTAAACGTTTTTAAAATCAACTGCACACATTTTACGAACTCTATTAATAATCAGTAGCTACAGTATTTTGTCAGTGTGTATTTTTTGAAAACGTTTAGTTGTCCACAGTATTACTTAAGTACAAAGAAAACAATTGGGTCATTCCATACCTCTATTTTCTCGTATTGGTGAGATTTAGGAGTATCATAATCATGTTTGTCTGACACTGTGGCATCATTTTTTCTTGGTAGTTTATAGATTTCGAAGTATTTTGAGTAGTACGCTCCTTTCAACCCTCCATCTGCAAAATCTTTTAGCTGCGAACAACAACGAACAATAAAATGTCAATAGTAAGAATAGGAATAAGAATAAGAGTAATATTAATAACAATAATAATGAAAAGAAGAAGTATAGTAAAATAGGTTTGAACATATTCCACGCACTTTTAAAGTTCTGAAGTGATTTTAGATTTTTAGAATGATTTTAGGTTTTTAAAATGACAGCCGTTCAATGTTTTAAAAGTTACCACCGAGAAATATTTTTAGGAGTTTCAAAAGGAGTTTTAAGAGGTGCTGAATTTTGATTATAAACTACAAGTATATTTTTTTATTAAAGACAGACGTAATTGGCTACGTTCGCGCCCTATGTACGTTTCTAATAGAGACATCGCATCCAAACGTTTTATATACTAAAATAAGAGTAACAGTAAATAATAATAATAATAATAACAATAAAAATAATAATAATAATTTAAACTCTAATACGAATTTTTATCATTAGTGTTAATACTATTAATAATATCTTTACTATAACAACAAAAAAGTTAGTTTTAAAAATACAACAAAACATAGAAGAAAAATGGTAATAGTAAGTTTTTTAATAAAAATTCGTAAAATTATTTTAAAAAACCCTGTAGGTATTAATCAATATTATTTTTTTGAGGTGTGAGTCTCTTTATACAGACAGTAATCAAGCGTGAATTGGAAAGTATTAACTTACGCGGAACACTTCCATTTTTTCTCTAGGTAACAAAAAACTATAATTAATTTAACTTTAACAGTAACTTTGTGGAAAAAAAAGAGTTTTCACGGCCGTCAGTGATAACAAGTTAACCAACTTGGTCCTTCGCTAATAGAAATAAGAAAAAGTGAACTGTGTGCAAAGCTTAATGTAAAAGTATACCAGACTAGTGTATAAATATCACTCTCAAGTCGATTTTTAAAGGACTTCCAACTTGTTTCTTGACCATCCTTTTGTTTACGTAAAAATTAGGATCAACATAAAATAATGAAGAAACATATGCTTAATAGTTTTGATAAACACAAATGCAAATGTTTCTTTAGTATTTCTGTGTTACCAACCTGACTTCTTCTTTTCCTCAAATATTTTAGCAAATCTCCGTACGGCACATACTCAACAACCAGCAGTATAGGGTCACAGGCAGTACAACACCCCAACAAGTTAACGATGTTGCTATGGAAACCGACAGACTTCATAAGCTGGATTTCTTTAAGGAAGTCTGCTCTTTCTTGGCTGTTTTCGTCATCTGTTTTAATTAAAATCAAAAAGATACTCAAATATTGAAATGACATAAATGTTCTAGATTGTTGGCCCTAGAAGCACTAAGGAAGGAACAGTTGGACTCTCCCTCCCGATTTTTCAGATTTAAAATTTTTTCTGCTTGACCGATTTTCAAAAAAATTGGACCAGTTCTTCCTTGTTTGTTAACACATGATGACGTCATCATAATAAGCCATGCATTCGGTGTTTTGACTGTTTGCTAAAAATCTACTGACAATTTCCAAATAAA
This sequence comes from Umimayanthus nakama, assembly GCA_027574985.1. NCBI lineage: Eukaryota > Metazoa > Cnidaria > Anthozoa > Zoantharia > Parazoanthidae > Umimayanthus > Umimayanthus nakama. Next base: position 4,325 of record JAOBRG010047562.1, on the reverse strand, counting down.
TAGTAACTATTTGTGAATTACAATCACTAAATGCTGTTTTCTCTTTATTTTGAAGTAAAAAAACTCAAGTTCGAACTAAGCATGAAAACTTAAAAATCTAAGACGATGCCACCTGTGACGTCATCGATTTGGCTGTTGTTGCCATAGAAACCTTAAGACACCACGTGATTCCGCCTAAGTGAAAGTTCAAAGGCAGCTTATCACGTGCACTAAATATCATATCAATTAGATGAATTGCTTTGAAAGATAAAGGGGCAGGGGGGTTCGATTGCTTGCATCAAGTGTTCGTGTGACTATTTTTTCTTTAAGGCCCCTAGCTAGAAACGATGCAAAGATGCTAACACTAAACAAATTTATTTGTTGACCCTGAAACGGCCAAAGGTTTTTCAAACTTATTTATTAAACTGGCAGGGGGTTTCGTTAAGTCCCCAACTTCAAATATTTTCAATCCGATTATTAACAAATCATTTGACGTTAACCGGACAACGTCATCAATTGAACTTTACTTTGTGACAAAATTTGTTCTAACTTCTTCTTTTCCACTTTTACTTTTAATTATATTCCAGTTTGAGACCGTAAACATAAGTTTTCTACTACTTCACGAAAATCTGCTACAATGTTCTTGAGTCTGAAATAAGAGGACAGACAACTTGGGAAGCTCTTAGAGCAGTACCCCAGCGGCCAAAATTACTTTTCGGAAATAAACGCAAAATTGGCTGAGAAGCACAAATTTGCCACTCATTTAACTTAAAATAGTTAAGAAACGCACAAGAATGATCAAAGTGAGTTCTCGGAAGAGCTCGGAAATTATTCGGATTTCGGTACTTGCCATGACAACAGCTGATAATGGTGCGAGCGGAAGTAACTTTGTCTGAGAAGATGTTGCTCGTTTTTTCTTGTTTTACAAACATATTGTTGCTTTTTGGTTCGCTAAAAGCAAAGCAGTCGACTTCAGTTTCCAAGGTTATTTTGACAGATCCTAAAACACCTTCTAGGGAGTTGCAGGGCAGAAAATCATACTAGTCCAGAATTCTTGTAAGTTTAGCTTCAAGTTGTCTTTGCAGCATGTAGGCGCTCGTTTTAATTCAAAGAGATTGCTTCAAGCAAATTTCATTGAACGACAATTTTTATAAACATTGGCAAAGATACATGTCGCATCATATGACTTTGTTCTTTTAACAATTTCTAATTCAAATAATGACGTTTAACCACCCTGTGGGCTCAGCAACTGATGATTTCCACCGGTTTTCTGCCGAACAACTAAACACAACTTCAGTTCAAAGATTTACATTTGTGTTAAGAAAATAAACCAAAATGCCTGATTCGGTGAATGATTTAGAAGTCTGCCGAAGCAGCTCAGCTAAAACAACACTATACAAAGGTTAATAATAGTTTTCACAGATAATCACAAAATTACAAACATGCATTGCGCATTGCCTCTATGGCAGGACCTCGATGTTCTTAACTTTTTTAAGAAATTTAAGCCTCAATAGTTCTTAAGCTGTTCTTGTTTTTAAAAGTACTCATAAGAAGAATAATAGTAAGACATAACTCCTAAAAAAATGTTGCAAATATACCTAACTTTTAATCATCAAGTCGATTAAATCGTAAAAGTTTGGAGCATTTCTAAATCAACGCAATTTTATTAAGAAAAGTAAACTCAAAATCCCATCCAGGATTCTCTTTAGGTTGTTTCTAAAATTTTGGTAAGATTGTTCCTTTTAAAAAAATAAGCGTGCGCGTGATAGCTGCAAGTCTTCATGTCAAAACAAACACGCATTCTTTCAAGAAGGATATTTACATTCTATAAATCAATTTACAGTTTGCAGTTGCAGCAGAGTTAGTAGTTTGCAGGATCCAGACAATAAGAAATACTGACTCAAAGACCTGTATTTTATATTCTAAGAATTATTTCCTTTAAAAATTTGGATCCTCTTTATGACTTCACCTCTTCAGTACGACCTATTTCAACCGGCCTTAAGACTGTGCTATTTTTGTCGAACCAATCCTCACGTTTTCTGAAGCGGCATCTAAATCAAGATAAAAACGTACCATTTACAGTTTTAATTATAAAAATTAATTGGTTACAATCAACGTTGCCATACTTATTCAGAACTAGTTTTGAGTAAACGCTTTTCATAGCCTACCTTCTCGAAGGAACTTCAAAGCCGATTCACTTTTCCTTTTTGAAGAGACAAAACTGATCAGAAGTGCAACTTTCTAGTTGGCTTGACTAGACAAACAGCTGCTTCAAACGATAATGGTTTGACTCCAGACTTGTTATATATACCGTCAAATCGTCTGTTTGCGAAGCGTTAGTTGGCTTCAACAGAAAAGCTCTTCCAAGTTGCCGCCGCTCGAGAAGCTTTAACCGAAGATTACGTCACCGAAACCTTTTCTACGTCACTGGTAGACCTTTTTTGTCGAATATTATTTGAAACGCTCGGTTTTTGCTTATTTTCACACATTTCTCAACATCTTTAGACAGAACGAGTGGCAAATTCGCTTTTGCGAGTGAAGAATCCACGAGCATCGGAATGGTCGGGGAAAAGGTGTAACAATATAAAGTCATTTCATCCAATCATATCACTGCCTAATCTAATCGATTAAAAGTCGCTGAGAAATATTGAGTCAATTCTTAGACGTTTTGCATTTCCTTGACAAGTATAACACTCCACGAGCATCCAGAGGATATCTTTGATTCTCAGCCAATTTTACGTTAATTTCCTAAAGGTGACTTTGGCCACCTGTCTACCCCTTTCATAACAATTTATGTAGCAATTTTTTGCCCAGGTTTTTCAATAGTTTGGTTTCACAATTTTTTTTTGCGATTTTATACACGTTGTAGCGAGATTGCTGTAAAATAGTTGGTAGTACAGCCGGTTCACAAATAAGAATAGTGTCCTGGCTTCTGAAACAATGTATTTTTTTTCAGTAAGTTAAACTTACATTTGTCAACATTGAATGATATAAACTCTCAACACTAGACTTTTGTACTCACGATAATGAAGTACTTTGACGGCCACGGTAAGGTTCGTGTTGATTTTCACTGACTTTTGCCTGACGTCGGAGCTCGACAAATGGAAGACCCCCCTGGCTGGCGGGGGAACGCTGGCGAGATATCCTTGGAACACTTTGCCAAAGGCACCCTCTCCTATCTCCATCCCAAACTGCAGTTGTTCTGGACTTATTTCCCATTCATCCATAGAAAAGGGCTCCCTCCTTTTCCTTTATAGAAAAATAGATATCACGTGCTTTAAATGTTGTAGAAATAAGCCTTTTTATGGTATCACGAAGTAAATTGAAACGGGGACGGTTGGTGGTATCAAGATCACAATACAGAACAATTTTATTTAGTTACAATTTTGTAATAAACTGCAACACAAAACGTTGATTAGCGTGGGTAAAAAACGCTTAGCTAAAGGCTAGTTTGCATGTATCAAACAAACGCACATATATAAGAAAATGCTCTAATACCCTACAAAATATAAAGTAATTGTTATCTTTTTTATCAAAAAAGGCAAAGAAAAGTGCTGCAAAAGAAAACGCTTATCATACTGTTATCGTTATCAATATTTAATCCAATTTTGCGTCCGGCGTTGAAAAGTACCTCGAGGGAACATTTATACAAAAAACATTAACATATGAGAACCAAAATTTGAAGAATTTTAAAGTGGACTTGTAAGTAAACGTACGTACTTGATAAACAGTTTGTTTGGAGGTTTCGTGTAACTTAGTAATTATGAGAAGAAAAGTGATAATGATAACAGCAAATTTTAACATTAAAAATCTGAAATTAAGTTGAATAAAAGCAAAATATTCGCCTAGCTTCAAATGTTGTAGCTAACTAGTTATAGAAGCTGCTTTTTAATTATCGTGAACTTGCGCAAAAGCATGGACTTTAGCTCCGGACTAAAAAATACCGCTACAGCAGAGATTCTTGCGGACAACAGTAACAGCCAAAGTTTTTGAAAAGGAAACGAAGTCTAAATATGAACCGAGGCGAAGGTTGCCCTTGCACAGTTTTAGCAGTGGAAACATTAATCATTAGAAAAAAAAACTTATTAACCCTCGAAAGTCCAAGGGGGGGGGGGGTCAAATGGACCCCCCCATAGGTTTTTCCGATCTAAATTTTGAAGCTTTCAATCAATCAAAATTAAACTTTTAGTAACTGTAGTCTGATAATGAGCGCATTTTTTGACGTTAGTTGAATGACGTGATCACTTTTAACTTATGCGTAATTAATTATGCAAATTAAAGTTTGAAATGAAAAACTGTAAATTTTTTGGAAAAATGGTTCTCATTTCTTCTTTTAGACTCTATTC